>JAQNDB010005082.1:0-20953 GCA_029204045.2 Tillandsia leiboldiana | reverse complement strand
CCTCGTGAGATGGCTTGGTGTGGATAATAGCCTTGAGCGTTTTCCTATTGGATTACAGTTGAGTTCGGGTCGACGCGGATCAACGCGGAAGCCCCAGGTCGATTCAAGGGTTTTTCCGGGCAGTGTCCCGCCGTTCGAGGACTGGCTTCGGGGAAGCCTCGACTCCCACAGTGAGTGCAGAAAATTGGAAACTCTAGGAACAGTGTACTGTAAGATTAAAGCGGAGTTCGGAGAGTTCTGGACTGACGCTGAGGACCCGAAGGTAAAAAGTGAGTCAGAATTGGCAATTACAGGAGCCGTTTTTCGGATTGAGCACACAGACTCTACGGTTAAGCTTTTTTAGTGGGGAAAATTTTGGACATGTGTAAATTCAGATTACAGCAGAGTTCGGAGGTTCCGGACTGGTGCGGAGGCCCCGAAGCCAAAAAATGACTTGGAGTTGGCTAAAAAAAAAGGAATTAATTAATTAAGAAAATAATTATTGGATTATTTTTTAAAACTGTAAAGAATTAAGAAAGAGAGATGAAAGAATTGAATGGTATTAGATTTTTGGATGGAGGGCATAATGGTCTTTTGCACCTCATTAATTAAGCCACCAACCCTTAATTAATGACGCCACGTCACTCTTCTTCTCCCCTGCAACCAAGCAGAGGAATGAGAGGTGAAGCAGAGGAAAGAAAGAAAGGAAGAAGAAGAGAAAAGAGAAGAAGGAAAAGGATGGAAAAAAGAAGGGAAGAGAGCTTTTGCATAGGAGATGTGATGGCGGACTTACGGTCGGAAGCCGAGCGGAGAGCGCGACGAGCGGCGCGCGACGGATTTGAGAGAGAGGTATGTACAGTTTTTATTTTGGAATTTGAGTTGCTCATTTTTGGGGATTGGAGGTTGAGCTTGAGTTTTTGTAGATTTTTTTTTGTTGGTGTTGACGGTTCTGGTTGTTGCATGGACTTACTGTCCATGGGAGGAGCTGGAGGTGGAGTGCCGCAGCAGGTTGGAGCCCGGATCGCGTTGCGCGGCGCGCAGATTTTTTTTCCCGAGTGAATGTTGTGGACTTGTGTGTGATGCGAGTGTTCTGTGGTTAATAGGAGCTTAAAGAATTCATTTGTTTATATACTGTGGCTTCTTGAATTGAGGGGAAAATCAAGAGGTTTTTGTGCACCTATCAACTGCTGATGGACTTGGTTTTTGTTGTGGGCAAGTGGTTATGTAATTGTGGAGTGTTGGTAATTGCATTAAGAGAGGTTAATTTTTTTTGGAGCTGCTTGTGCTGTGGGAGTGTGTGCGTTGTGGACTTAAGCGAACTGTGTAATTGGGTGCTATGGGAATTAATGGAGTGTGTTTATGTGATCTGATTATTATATGCATAATGAGCCTGGGCAGTGTGAAGTGTGTGCTGAGTAAGTGGGTGGTGTAGGTGAGCTTTTGGAGCTGCTTGTGCTGCTGGGACACATATGAGGTATGTGGGGTGGTTCTTGGGCTGTGACCCCTTTGGTAGTGAGTGTGGTGTCCTTGAGCTTTAGTATGCATCGAGTTTTGGCCGTGAAGTGAACCGAGGGTACATGGGCTTTTGTGAGAACTTGGGGATTTATTTGTCACTTCCGGGGTTCTTGGGAGGTCGCGGCAATGTGCGCGCGTGCGGCACGATTTTCGTTCCTGGCGGTTTTGAGGTAGCCGAGCGGTGCGGCGCTTCACCGACTTCAGCGAATGCCTGCGGAAGCGTTTCAGGTGGGTTGGAATTTCTCCAAAATATGTGGAATGCCCTTTAAAGCTATTGAATGCAATTTGATCATAATTATCATGCTATTTTTCACCGTTTTAATCTGATAGTTGCCTGGAATTTTCTGTAAAATTCGTGGGGAACCCCAGATCATTTTTAGTAGACCCCTGATACTATATGACACTAGACTGCATGTTCTTTTGGCATTCCTTTTGCACCCTGATCGTTTTAAAAATCGAGAAAACCCGTTTTAAGGAAAAAGCATCTTTTTTAAATATGGTTTTAAATCAGGAATTCGCCAGAGGTATGGCATTGGATCAGGGTGTCTCTGACCTCGTGCCTGGGAGCCGAGGGGTCTCTTTTCGAGTTTTGAGATGGGTTATAGTGTCATTTGGGTTTTGAGCTTCTGATGAGATTATTCTAGATCATGAGTCATGTATCTCTGATTTGATAGTGGAGGTGGTTTTTCCCACTTAGTTATGACAGTTTGGGGTTCTGGCAGATCGAGTCGTGGAAGTTTTCCTATTCAGCCATGGTCGTGCATTATCAGATTGAGTCGTTAAGGTTCTCCGATATAGCCGTGAGAGTGTTCGGGCTATTCATGTTGAGTCGAGGTTCTTTTCCGACTGAGTTGTGTTTTCGAGCTTTGAGATACCGATCTGTTTTGATCGTGGATTATAGCCTGCATGTGCCGCATATTGAGACAGTGAGACAGATGTGATACTTGAGTTCGGTGGGGTCGCTCCCTCGAGCTACGCCCCGGGTGCGATGATGATACCGAGCCTGACGAGGCTACGATGTGGATATGCGTCTAGTTCATATACTAGAGGTCGCTTGATACCCCTGGCCGAGTTACCATGGGGTCCACTTTGCGTGAGATTGTGATAGTCGGTTTAGGACGCCCCACGTAAATCCGTCCTCTTGTGGACGCGTGGTAGTGGGCAGGTGCGTTCCTAGACGACGGGCGCAGGCTGGACTGAGCCAGTTTTGGCAGTCCTTGGGATTGGGTGATATGAGCGGGTGGTTTCATATTATGTTCATAGATGGTTTCTTTCCTTTGAGCATTGATATCGAGGCATCTTAGCAGTAGAGAGTGTATGCATATCGTGTTATTGGTAGAGTTTCCTTTGGAGCCTTATGATTGTGACTTTCTAGCTGTAGTTCTTTATTTCAGCTTACCATTATTTATCTATCTACCTATCTATCTGCATACCTATCTGTTTTGCCTCTAGTAGACTTAGTGGGCATACCGTGGATATTGGGACGGTACCCACTGAGATCTGCCTTCTGCAAGTAGATCTCACACCCACTGCGGTGACAGGTTGAGGCAGCTGTTCCGGCTTGGTTCGCGCGGAGACAGCAGATCGAGGTGAGGACGCTGGCCGATTAGTTCCTTACCAGCATTGAGAGTCTGAGGTAGATGTACCCGGTGTACTTATGTTTCCACTTTTGTACTGGACATTCTGAGAGACTTGTGAGGGATAGTTTTTGTTTAGTCCGGTGAGACTTTGTACCTTGAGGTTTAGTGTACTAGTGGAGATTTTACTTTTCCGGATGTTCAGTTTTATTCTATAGCTTTTGGTTTTAGTTTCAGCTCTGATACATGTTTTTAGCTATAGATCTGACTTGCAGGGTAGACGCTTCGTCTGTGCGTCAGTTTCCGTACAGATGGCGGATCTGTTGGCGAGCCCGGGTCGCAGTTTCGACCCTGGGGCGTCACAGATTTAGGTGGTATCAGAGCCTAGGTGTATAGGTCGTTGAGGACTTAGAGACACTAGGCTATTGGTTGGACAGTAGGATGACTGTCATGAGAGACGTGACTTTGGCGAGAGTCCTGATTGAGGTTGTACCTCCCCCAGAGGATTGGGGTGAGTGATCTTACATGTTATTTCTCTAAAATGATTATGTTGGCTGCAGACAACATAATGCTTTAGAATGGTTAACATGTTTAGACTTTCGCTTGATTTGGTCGAGAGAGTTTTGGTCCTAATGGTTGTTCTGTTGCAGTGATTGATGCTTCCGAGACGCCGTGCAGCGGCGAGGGCGTGTTTGACCTTGGATGAGGAGCTCGTATAGCGGGAAGCTAAATGGATAGAGCCGAGAGAGGCCTGTGAGATTCAGGCCCAAGCAGTCCTGATATTTGAGGCGATGCGGCGCCAGGAAGAGAACATGGAGCGCGTGATGCACATGCTTGGACCGAGAGCATCTCCCGGGGTATCGCCAGTAGTACCGTCCGGCCGGGGACACCGTCAACTTCGACCCAGATCGCACTGTGGATAGTGCAGGAGCAGCAAGAGATTGCCGATCGGTTGTGTACCGCATCCAGTTCCATCCCTTGCAGATTTCGGGACCAAGTTAGGAGCCTTGGGAGGCCGAGAATTGATCGCTGCTATGGAAGAGTTGTTCGAGGATTTGTTCATCCAGGAGAAGCACCAGGGCGTTTGGTTATGCACTTTTGGATAGGGACGCCAAGAGTTGGAGGGCGTCGAGTTCGTCCTGCTGGACTACCGAGAGAGCAGTTGACGACCTGGAGCGAGTTTCCGCGACGGTTGAGCAGTGTACCCCTTGTCGCCCAGGATGAGGCTTAGAGGTTGGTTATGTTTGGGAGGGGACTGCATCGAGATACCTATCTCTTTTGTTGCATTCTCGGCGAGTGCCGACTTTGGATGCAGTGAGTGTGCATGCTCGATGGATTGACCGAGGATCGGTGATCGTCCAGGAGGGACGAAGAGCGAGGGACTAGCTCCAGTGTGAGACGTCCAGTATCGTCGGATTTTGGGATAGCTGAGTGGATCGAGGTTGCCAGGATTCCAGTCTCAGGATCATGGGTCTCAGAGGAGACAGAGACCAGGAGGTTCTCGACAGTCGAGGCACCAGCAGCAGTGACAGGACTTTTTCAAGCAGAGTGTTCCTGAATGGTGCTCTTGGAATTGCCACTTGCGATAGCACCCCCACTACCCCTTCGGGATGGAGAGGTTCATCCAACTTACCGGCAGGCTGATAGAGCCGTGATGCCGAGGCAATTTGAGCGTAGGCCACCAGCATCTATTTGTTGAGTTTGTGCAGCTGGCTGGAGAGCGCCAGGATAGTCGATCACATTGTATCAGGTGTGGTTTCCTTGGGTCGTCGAAGTTAGAGCTTGTTGATGCCACACCGTAATATACGGTGGCGATGCCACGCCGTTGGTACACGGCAGTGATGCCACGTTGTGAGTACACAACAGTGAGGGTACTATGATGGTTCGAGCACAAACAGAATTGGTCTGTGTTCTGGTGGATGTCTTTGGGAGTCTGAGAGCGTTATGGAACCTTATAGCCGAGGGATGTGCCGTGATAATGTGTAGGAACCAGTTAGGGCATTATGAGCTTTAATGAGGTCAAGTGGATTGACTAATACCCTGCAGCCCTTATGATTGGATAATTGGGTTACGCCAGCTATGTCTGGACGGGTTGGTGGTCGTACCCGTCGTGGATGTTGGATTATTTTCCGAGGCGACATAGAGCCTGAGGAGCACTTGGAGAGAGTGCTGCAACTTCTGAGAGAGAAGAAGTTTAATGTTAAGTTAGAGAGCATACTTTTAACTTTGAAAGGTTCTGTGGATTAGGCCTTATGATTTCAGCTGCAAAATGGGACAGAGAACCCAACGAAGAGTAATACCCTACGGGTTGAGCCTAACCCACGTTTCTGGCAGAGGCCCGAAGTTGTTGGAGTAAGTAGTGCCAGTGTAGCTTCGAAGAGTTAAAGCCGAGGTTGATGCCAGCGTCAATGTAGATGTTTGCCAGTGATTCGAAGAGAAGTGAATTATTCTTAGACCCTCGAACCTGAAGTACTTGGATACTCATGAAGAGTTTGGTCTGAGGAAACGTCAGCGGATAGAGTTTTCAAGATGTATGATTGATATCACAGTGTTATCCCGGCGAAGACATTATGGTCATGGACGCCTTGTTTAGGCGAGCAGGGCAACTTTGGAAATGAGATGGTCGATCTGTGAGTGCCACTTTGGAAATTTGGGGTATGTCCCTGATGTTGAATTTCTTTTCCTGTAAAGGGAGGTAAGAGTGCATTGTGGAGCTTTGAGCTTTTGTTGCTAAGGAGCAACGGAGGTTATGCCAATTAGAGGCTTCGAGTTTGGATTTGGAGAACTTGATTTGTGGAAGCCACTGTCCGCAAGAGCTGTTCATTCGACATCTACGCGAGGAGTTTGATCCGCGAGTGGTTTTCTGGCTGAAAGAAGTGTATTTGACCCCTTGCACATTTTGGACTTCACTCTTTTGGAGTTGGACGAGGTTTTGAGTTGAGGATCCCCTTTTCCCATTTGATTGAGACCCCCTCCTGAGTTATGGATTTATTCTGGTTTCGAGGACGAAACCCATTTAAGGAGGGGAGAGTGTAGAATACCGGGATTTCGGATAGCGCACCGACCTCGTGAGATGGCGTGGTGTGGATAAATCGCCTTGAGCATTTTCCATATTGGATTACAGTTGAGTTCGGGTCGACGCGGATCAACGCGGAAGCCCCAGGTCGATTCGGGGTTTTCCCGGCAGTGTCCGCCGTTCGAGGACTGGCTTCGGGGAAGCCTCGACTCCACAGTGGAGTGCAGAAAATTGGGAAACTCTGGGAACAGGTGTACTGTAAGATTACAGCGGAGTTCGGGAGGTTCCGGACTGACGCGGAGGACCCGAAGGTAAAAAGTGAGTCAGAATTGGCAGTTAGAGGAGCCGGTTTTTGGATTGAGCACACAGACTCTACGGTTGAGCTTTTTTGAGTGGGGAAAACTTTGGACATGTGTAAATTCAGATTACAGCGGAGTTCGGGAGGTTCCGGACTGGTGCAGAGGCCCCGAAGCCAAAAAGTGACTTGGAGTTGGCTAAAAAAAAAAGAAATTAATTAATTAGTAAATTAATTAAGAAAATTAATTATTGGATTATTTTTTTAAACTATAAAGGAATTAAGAAAAGAGAGATGAAAGAATTGAATGGTATTAGATATTTTGGATGGAGGGCATAATGGTCTTTTGCACCTCATTAATTAAGCCACCAACCCTTAATTAATGACGCCACGTCACTCTTCTTCTCCCCTGCAACCAAGCAGAGGAATGAGAGGTGAAGCAGAGGAAAGAAAGAAAGGAAGAAAGAAGAGAAAAGAGAAGAAGAAAAGGATGGAAAAAAGAAGGGAAGAGAGCTTTTGCATAGGAGATGTGATGGCGGACTTACGGTCGGAAGCCGAGCGGAGAGCGCGACGAGCGGCGCGCGACGGATTTGAGAGAGAGGTATGTACAGTTTTTATTTTGGAATTTGAGTTGCTCATTTTTGGGGATTGGAGGTTGAGCTTGAGTTTTTGTAGATTTTTTTTGTTGGTGTTGACGGTTCTTGGTTGTTGCATGGACTTACTGTCCATGGGAGGAGCTGGAGGTGGAGTGCCGCAGCAGGTTGGCGCCGCTCAGCAGGGGCGCGCATGGCTGGCCTAGGCCCCGCGCGGCTGGCCCAGGCGCTGCGCGTCATGCACCTGGGCAGCGCGCAGCGCGCGGCCTCCGCGCGACAGCGCGCAGCGCATAGGCGCGCGCGGCTGGCCCAGGCGCTGCGCGGCCTGCGCCTGGGCAGCGCACAGCGCGCGTGTAGAGTCCTGGCGTTCCGATGCCTTTGCATACCTCCTTTTTATGACGGGATTGTTAGGAAAACTTTTCACTGTATTTTCTGCAATGGACTGGCCTGGACCGCGGGTATTTTTCTACGATTGAGCTCGGAAAACGGAGGACGGCAAAGCGAAAGGATCCGGATTCCGATTCACGGATCTCCCGGATTGGGGGTCAAAGCGTTTGCCTTTGAGTGGTGCGTCGGAATCTGTGTAAGTGGCCGGCATGCTTTTCGAGGTGATCGGACGGGATCCCTCTACGATCAGACTTTTTCACGTAATTATGTTATGGGTTTATTTTAATTATTTTGGAATACCACGACCTTCCGGTTTTCCGTTTTGGGTCCTAATTAATATTTTCAGTTGTTAGGGGAGGTTGAAAGTCGAGAATTTTTGGGCTGATCGTCGGGGTTTGCGGGTATTTTTAGGTGGTAGAGCCCGCAAAATGATGAGCGGCGGTGCGATCGGATGTGAATTCTGACTCCGGGACCTCCCAGAATAATTTTTCGAAGTTTATTAGCGGTCTCGGGTCTGGTGGGGCGATTAGCACGCTTTGCGAGGTAAATTTTTGGACTCGGGTTCGCACCTGATCTCAAGGTGGTAAGTTTGGGGACTAGGGTTTCCTTTTCCCACTTCGCACCGCATTCGCGACGCACTCTAGGGCTTTTCTGAGGAACGCAAGAGGGACCCCGACCCTTCTCATACCTTCTCTCCACCATCCGACAGCGAGCGTGAAGGAACGAAGCGACGAGAACGGGAAGATCCTCTCCCTTTCTCCTCCCTTACCGGCGAAAACGAGGTGAGTGGTTCGAGTTTTCTTTCCAGTTTTTCGGGGTGGGTTTTATTTCTCGTCGTGTCGCGTGCGAGACGAGTTTGGGGACCAAACGGGAGGCCGCCGCCGCCGTTACCGTGTTCACGGGGTCATCGCCGGAGCCGCCGTGATCGCGGGGTCGCAACCGGAGCCGAAAAAGAGCACTTACTGTAGGGTTTCTGGCCGCGGTCCACCACGCCGTCGTGCACCCGGCGCACGCCTCCGTGACCCGGGGGCGCAGACCCGGCGCACGGGAGCGTGCGCCAGGCCGCGCGGTCCACCGGGCCGGCGTGCACCCGGCGCACGCCTCCGTGGCCCGGGGGCGCAGACCCGGCGCACGGGGTCGTGCTCCAGGCCGCGCGGTGCACGCCTTAGGCGTGCACCCGGTGCTCGCCACCACAGCGGGAAATGATAGACCCGGCGCGCGCCCCTGCCCGTGCGCGGCCCGGCCCAAGACGCCGCGGTCCACCGCTGCTGCATGCTCCCGGCCCGCGCCGCGGCAGCGTCTGGTCGTGGACCCGGTCCACGCCAGGATCCGTGCACCAATCTTCAGAAAAAGTGTCCAGAAGCTTCGTTTTTGGCCCGTTTCGCCCCGTTTTTGAGTGTTTTTGACCGCGACGATGTATTTTAACAATAATACTTACTGTAGCTTTTTCGGGCATAGGGTGGGAGTGTTTTAGCTGGAGTTTCCACGCATCTTCTTCTTCGCGTTTGAGGTGGGTACCCCTTAGAACCCCTTTGTGCATATTCTCGTTATCATTTATCATATGCCCTTATCGGTGTTTCAGCGACCAAGTGTCGTGGTGTCCTTTATTATGTACACATATGTGAGTTGTTCTTTTGAGACTTAGCGTCGGGCTTCCGACTGTTGCAACTACTTCTGATTGCTCGTTTAACTGTACTAATGTTGATAGTGTTTATGGTTTTTATTATTGGTTTGGTTTTGTGTATTTGGTTACGATGCTCGAGGCTGCAGCACGCGCACCCGCGGTTTGGCCACCGCAAAGGGTGTGCTTTTTCGGAAAAGTAGTCGATGACCCGTGTATACCCACGAGGGGACGTAGTGGGGGCCCCCGTAGGTGGGGGGTTTGAGGCGCCAAGGTGTGAGCGGTGCGACCCGTCGAGGTAGGTGCTCGGCGTGGTTTACCGAGGTTGGTGCTCGGTTTGGTTTTCTTCCCGAGGTTGGTGCTCGGTTCGGTTTTCTTTTCCCGAGGTTGGTGCTCGGTTCGGTTTTCGTTCCCGAGGTTGGTGCTCGGTTTGGTTTTCTGTCTTGAGGATAGTGCTCGGTCTGGGTTGCCGGGGCAGGTGCCCGGTTCAGGTTTTGCAGGGGGAGGGGACACCGTCGATCGCACGATGCGGAGGGCGGTTACTCTGGTTTTCTTACGGTTTGCTTTAGTTACAGTCTTCCTGCATTTCATCTTTTATACCTTGTGTCGCTGACTTCCCACTCCGTGATAGGTTCCTTCGGGGGTGAGAGTTAGGGCGACGGTGAGGCCGTGGCAGGAGTACTTTTGGTCCTTCGAGGCCATGGACGGTATTTACTTTTTATTTTGCTCAGTGCATTACCTGTTAGTAGCTTACTATGTGGATTGCGATACCCTTGTGGGGTCGATGTGGATGCTGGAATGTCGTTTATTTATCCTTGTGGGTGGTTGTTTTGCTTTTCCCGATTGGCCGCTTTCAAACTACAAAAGAAAAGAAAAAGAAAATATTTCGAAAACGGTTTTAAAAATGCGGGTGTCATGTGGGCACCATTTCAAAACCCTGGGGATTTATGGATTGCGAAAACCGTTTTGAAAATCTGGGTGTCGTGTGGGCACCATTTCAAAACCCTGTGGATTTATGGATTTCGAAAACCTTTTTGAAAAACCTGGGTGCCGTGTGGGCACCGTTTATAAAACTTGTGGATTTATCCTTTCAAAAATTAGTCGGCCTCTTTAATACTTATGGAAAAATGGTTGTATGTATCCGACGAGTGAACTAGTGTGGTTAAAGTGATGATTGTATGGTTGTTGTAGTCGGGACGCCGTGCATATACAAAGGAGACTCTGCCAGTTCGCAGAGTGAATTTGTATATGCGGCGGGTCTGGGCACGCACTAGGGGAGGTTGGTTTCAAAAAAAATATATATACGCAAATTTCAAATCTTTTAGTGGTCATCTTCCGCTTAACGAAACCCCCGAGGTGTGACAGATTAAGATGGTATCAGAGCGAAACGTCTTTAACCACAGTAGTCGCTGTCCAACATCCACAGGAGCACATTACCACTGGCTACTAACTAATGAAATGATCAGGGTATAATTGCGTAGATATGCGAGAGTGCGGGACTGTTGAGTTTTGTTTTCCGGTTTAGCTCAGGTGTTGTGCTAGTGTAGTCGGGTTGTTTTGGAGGTTGGGGTCGAGGCCGGCTGCCACCGGGGCCTTGATGGTTGCTATGAGTCAATGGATTAGGCAACCAGCATAGGACACGGTGGGTCTGCTGACGGTGTTTATGCACTGGGTGCGGCTGTTGGCACGGCAGATCGTTGCGCCGTCTTTTGTTCTTCCGAACCCCTTCCCCTGCCGACCTTCGGGTCGTTGTCTGTAACAGTGACGGGTGGTAGTGCAACCTACCGGTGTTCGTTAGGGTGTCGGCCGTTTGTCGGTCGTGGGTAACTGGACAGCCGTTTGTCTAAACTTGTACCTCCTAGGTCTTCTGGTGTTAGGTTATATCAGATAATCGGCCGATTCTTTTGCACCATGGGCAAGGTATGGGTGGGAATGATGATTCTTTCCCTATGGTTGTTACCCATAGTTCGGCTTTTTACCGTAGACACTGCAATGGTTGTAGGAATTGTCGTGATGGGGTCTCGGGGTGCTCCTTTGGGTCAGAAAGGGAGACCACCGGGGCTAGTAAATCTTATGCGTTTGGGCTCGTTTTCGGTTAGAGAGGGTCGGTGTCACGCCCCGGGGGTTCGAATCGCGCGGAAGAGGAGCCACCGATGCCCCTGATTCAGCCATATATTTTTTTTTTGTAAAACATTACTCCCCGGCGCGTGCACAGACCCGCCGCATACACAAATTCGCTCTGCAAATGAGCAGAGGCCCCTTTGTATATGCACGGCGTCTCAACTACAAAGTGTCTCACAAGGCGTAGTACATACAATCTCTAACCACATCAGTTGGGGTCTCGTACACATACAACCAAACAATTCACGTGACATTCTAGCATTCACTTAGAGCATAGAGGCCGGTGTTTTGAAAGGATAAATAATCACAAGGTTTTGAAAGCGGCATCCACACAATGCCCTCGTTTGTGAAAACAGTTCGTAAACACATAAATCCCACAAGGTTTATAAAGCTTGGTGCCCACACGACACCCACGTTTTAAAAATAGTTTTCGCAAACGGTTTTCTTTGTTTTTCATCGTTCAAAACGGCCAAGTAAGAGAGAACGTAGTATTCATTCAATTATTCAAAAAGAAAGGAAAGGAAAGGGCAACATCCACTTCGACCCCACGGGGGTGTCGCAATCCACAACTAGCTACCATGAATAATAAAGGAAAAGGGAAAGAAGAGTCACTGTATCTGAAGTCATCCAAAAATCAGATCAGCACCCTAACGTCCTCACCGGCGCCCTAGCACTCGCCCCTGGACGAACCTGTCACGGAGTGGGAAGTCAGTGACTAGAAATAAACATAATGAGCAAGAAAACTATAATAAAACAAACCACTGTAACCAGAGCAACTGTCACCCCCCTCCCATATACCGTCAACAATGATCACAACCTGCACCAAACATAAACCGGGCACCCTCCCCGGACACCGCACCGGGCCCCTACCCCGGTGCCCCTCCCCTTTCTGCCGAGCACCTGCCTCGGCCGCCGAGCACCAACCCCAGCGTCACCGCTCACACCCTCCACCCATGAGGGCCCCCATCCCTAACGCCACCTCCGCGTGGGGTACACGGGTCAACGTACCACTTTTCCGGAAAAGCACACCCTTGCGGTGGCCAAACCGCTGGTGTGCGTGTAGTAAAACTTGAGCCTCAGATGATAAAGCGAATAGAATGAGATTCGGGGTCAGCGTTGCTCATAAGGACAACCAGAAGGGTGAACACCTTTGCTCATGAGGAAATCTTAAGGAGGAAAACACCGTTGCTCAGTGAGAGCAACTTGAAGAGGAACACACCTTCGCTCACGAAGAGCATCTTAGAGAGAAACCCACCTTTCCTCACGAGGAGCAACTTAGAGAGAAACACCTTTGCTCATGTCCGCCCTTACCCAATTAACCTCGGCGAATTTACCCACCTTTTGCGTGCGTCGTCCGGCGTTCGGTACGTCCGTGATCGTGCGCCCGTCGCCAACAATGTCCTGCACTCCTGAAGGAATAAGGGCAAGTCAGACTAAGGATCCGACACTCACACCGACTCCCACCCATGTGCGGCGGAGTTTCCCGCCCGGCACTGGCCCGTGCGGCGCACACTCCGCCCGGGCACAGCATCGCGTGGCCCCAGCCCGCGCGGGCGCCCCTCCTGCGGCGGCCCCGCGCGGCCAAGCGCCGCGCGAGTGCGTTGCCCGTGGTGCGGGGCGACCCCGCGCGGCCCCAGCCCGCGCGGGCGCCCCACCTGCGAGCGGCCCTGCGCGGCCAAGCGCCGCGCGAGCGCGCTGCCCGCGGTGGGGGTGCGACCCCGCGCGGCACCAGCCCGCGCGGGCGCCCCACCTGCGGGCGGCCCCGCGCGGCCAAGCGCCGCGCGGGCGCCTCGCCCGCGGTGCGGGGGCGACCCTGCGCGGCACCAGCCCGCGCGGGCGCCCCACCTGCGGGCGGCCCCGCGCGGCCAGGCGCCGCGCGGGCGCCTCGCCCGCGGTGCGGGGGCGACCCCGCGCGGCACCAGCCCGCGCGGGCGCCCCACCTGCGGGCGGCCCCGCGCGGCAAAGCGCCGCGCGGGTGCCTCGCCCGCGGTGCGGGGGCGACCCCGCGCGGCACCAGTCCGCGCGGGCGCCCCACCTGCGGGCGGCCCCGCGCGGCAAAGCGTCGCGCGGGTGCCTCGCCCGCGGTGCGGGGGCGACCCCGCGCGGCACCAGCCCGCGCGGGCGCCCCACCTGCGGGCGGCCCCGCGCGGCCAAGTGCCGCGCGGGTGCCTCGCCCGCGGTGCGGGGGCGACCCCGCGCGGCACCAGCCCGCGCGGGCGCCCCACCTGCGGGCGGCCCCGCGCGGCCAAGCGCCGCGCGGGTGCCTCGCCCGCGGTGCGGGGGCGACCCCGCGCGGCACCAGCCCGCGCGGGCGCCCCACCTGCGGGCGGCCCCGCGCGGCCAAGCGCCGCGCGGGTGCCTCGCCCGCGGTGCGGGGGCGACCCCGCGCGGCACCAGCCCGCGCGGGCGCCCCACCTGCGGGCGGCCCCGCGTGGCCAAGCGCCGCGCGGGCGCCTCGCCCGCGGTGCGGGGGCGACCCCGCGCGGCACCAGCCCGCGCGGGCGCCCCACCTGCGGGCGGCCCCGCGCGGCAAAGCGCCGCGCGGGTGCCTCGCCCGCGGTGCGGGGGCGACCCCGCGCGGCACCAGTCCGCGCGGGCGCCCCACCTGCGGGCGGCCCCGCGCGGCAAAGCGCCGCGCGGGTGCCTCGCCCGCGGTGCGGGGGCGACCCCGCGCGGCACCAGCCCGCGCGGGCGCCCCACCTGCGGGCGGCCCCGTGCGGCCAAGCGCCGCGCGGGTGCCTCGCCCGCGGTGCGGGGCGGCCCCGCGCGGCACCCAGCGCCGCGCGGCGCCCCGCCCGCGGCCGGTCCGGCGGCGGCGGCGGCGGTGTTCCCCGTGAAGACTCTACACAACAAAACTAATAAAAACTCACCTTTGATCCGCCGGAAAAGAGAGGAAGAGGATCGTCCTAACGTTGCCCGGTTGATCCCGCGAGCAAGAACCTCCGTCCTTTCCTCGAAAGCCCCGCCGTCGGTCGTACAAGAGCGAAAAAGGGTTGGGTCCCCGTTTTATTCTCCTCTTTTTCCCTCTCGTGGTGTCTCTTAAAGAGAAACCCTAGCCGTCCTTCACTCTCTCTTTTTTTTCCCTCTCGTGGTGTCTCTTAAAGAGAAACCCTAGCCGCCGAACGAAGGGACCTAGGAGGGAACACCTAAAACCCTAGGTTCCTCAAAGGGTAAGAGAATAATTAATTAATTGGGACAGATCCAGCGGCTATAATTACCTCGAGAAACGTGCCGATCGTCCGCACGGATTCCGGGCGCCTAAGTGGGGTCCGAACTTCGGAAAATTATTCCGGGTGAACCGGGAGTCGGAATCTGAAACCGATCGCGCCCCCGTTCTCCATTTCGCGAGCCCTTCGGCCTAAAAATGTCCGCGAGCCCCAACGGATTCTCCGGAAAAAACACCAAAAATTGTCCCTCAGTCGGGCAGTCGAAGAAAAAGGGGTAACGGGGAGGGTCACGGAAAAGTCAGGTCTTACATCACTCACTAATAAAAACAAGTTTCGTCCCCGAAACTTAACTCCCGCCTGCGGCGAAGGGGGTCCGGGTAGCACCCCCTTCACCCTCGATTCGGGTTCCCAAGTTGTCTCACGTTCTTCCCGATTGCTCCAAAACGCCTTCACGTAGGGAAATGTCCGACTTCGTAGCTTTTCAGTCCTCCCGCGCTAGGGTCCGCACCGGCTCTTCCTCGTAGTTCACGTTTCCTTTGAACTTGATTTGCGGAGTCGTCAATCACTCGCGACGGGTTGGGGGATACTTTCGAGGCATGAAAGCGCGGACGCGACCAGAACTCGGTCGTGATTCGGTGGTAGGGCGAGGCGATGGGCCACGGGGCCGTCGCACTCCGGGATCCCTAAAAGTCCCACGTACTATGGCACTACTAGCCTCTCAACCCAACCCGCTTCGCCCCTGATCGTTCCAACAAATCGGGGGGGGGGGGGGGGGTTTGCAGCGCCTACCGTACGATGCTTTGTACGGTGTCATCCGGGTGCTTGTCTGGTAGTCGATGTCGTAGACGAACTCGACGAGGGGTAGGTAGCGTGACCATCTGCCCGTTCAAAACCAGGATGCATGCTCGGAGTATGTCCTCGAGGATCTGGATCGCCCGTTCGGATTGCCCATCCATCTGAGGTGATAGGCCGGGCCGAAGTGTAGCTTGGCCCGCAGTAGTAGGTGTCGGCGTCCCGTGTAGCCCCGCAACTCATCGATGTACACTTGGTCAGTCGGTCTCGTGTCCAGGTCGAAATCCTTCAATAGACCTAACCACCGTCTTCGCCGTAGGTTCGGCCCCTTCTGGGTGGAGAGGCGCTTAAGGCTTTGGTGGTCCGTGGGTGCGTTACCGTGGGCCCCGAAGGGATAGTACCTCAACAGTCTCAGGACGAGGACGACTGCAGTACACCCCAGGTCGTGTGTCGGTTAGTTCTACATATAGTCCTTGAGTTGCCCTGTCGCATAGGCTACGACTCTTCCTTGCTGCCTTAGTACTTCCTCCAGTCCAATTCGCGATGCAGTGCAGCATACTTCGAAGTCTTCCCCGGGCGTTGGTACGGCGAGCACGGGCGCCCTTGTTAATCGCTTTTTAGGCTCTTCACAGCTTTCCTTAGCATTGGGCCGTCCAAAGAACTTGGCTCCCTTCCGGGCCGAGCGGTTCAAGGAAGTGCATGCTCTTACAGGGCTTCATCTAATTCCGGGCAGTCAACGCACAGCTGCAAGCTCCTCCCCTGTTCCCGCGCCAGTAGAACGGCCATGCACCCAGCCGGTGCCTTCCGCTCCTTACTTTTTGCTACTAAGTACATGGTCCCCCAAGTGGGATAAAACAAAAGAGTGCGTGCCTAAGTAGATCGAGGCCAAAACCGGTTGGTTTTGGATGGGAGAAAAGAAGGGATCTTCGGAAAGAGAAGGGAGTATCTGCGGACTACGCCAACGGCGGATCCCCGCAGTCCCTCTTAAAGGCGTTCGCCCCTCCCCAAAAGATCCGAGGAAAAACGGACAGAAAAACAACGAAGCTATTACTAACGACGGGACATAGCCGAAACCCATAACAGATGAAGAAAGGATGGTATAACTCAGGTTCGACGGATGTCCCCAACTAAAAAGAAGTAGTTCAAGTATTACCTGTCGTCACTCGGTTCGGGACGTTGCTCCGTCTGCTGGGGCGGCTGGGGTAGCCCTCCCGCAACCCCTGGGCCAGCGCCGCACTGCGTGGTTGGGCAGGGTCCTGGTATCGTACGAGTCCGCCGACGGCGAGCCGTCGGGTCGGTCCTTCTGTGGGTTGGGAGCCGCGGTATCCTCTCGTCCCTCCCGTTGTGGCGTTGCGGCGGTAGCGGCCTGCTCTCGCGGACATGAAGCGCGGGTGTGATCTGATTTGCCGCAACCATTGCAGTGGGAGTACCTCCAGAGGCAGTTCGTCACTCGATGCGCCTTTCCGCAGATGACGCAGGGCCCTTGTGGCGTCTCTGGGGTCCCCTGTTGGTACCGCCCACCCTCCCTTGCATTTTCCAGGTGTTGGTTCGCCCGGGTACCTTGGTTTGGGGCTCCCCTGCAAGGCGGGGGGTGGCGGCTTTCTCTGCTTCGACAGGTCCCGGCGCCGGGGGCCTAGTGACGCCTAGCTTCTGGCGGCACGTGTAACGCGTGTGACCCGGTCTACCACACCGGAAACAGTGATCATCCCGCCAGGGCAGCCCATCACTCGATGTGCGCCGCCACAAATGACGCACGGCTTCGATGGGCCGGGCCCCTCCTTCTTCACCGGTCCAGACTCCGGTTCTACCTCTCGGACGTTTGGTCGCGCGGCTCGCCAGATAGGGGTCCTCCGCCGGGTCAGGGTAGGGGCACCCTTGCCGGGCGTACTCTTGCTCCGCACGCATGGCCAAATTAACTGCATCGTGATAGGTGGGGAAATCTCGCCGGTGGCATCCCGCGAGGGGTACCGTCCCATGGGCCGTGCTGGAAGTGGTCAACGCTCTCAAGGTCCCGCGTCAGCATGCACAGACGCTCCGTGAGAGTCAGCAGCTGTCCTGCCACATCGCGCAGTGGTTGCGCAGCAAGCGGTTCGCTCCGGCTGCGGTGTCATTTCCGTCGTCGTCGCTCACTGTGTTGGACTGCTATTGTATCTGCGTACATAATGAAAGCATACCGATCATCACAAACATAGAGACATAACTGACAAGGCAACCCGGCTCCTAAAGGGTTCTACTAAATCTCTACCCTCCCCCACGTACACTCGTGTCCTATTTATTTATCCCGTGTTCACTTTATTACTCAGCAGCCAGAGTATTGCGCCCGTGGATGTTAGGCCCCCGACTGTTGTGGTTAGAGTTTACCGCTCTGATACCATCTTAATCTGTCACGCCCCGGGGGTTCGAATCGCGCGGAAGAGGAGCCACCGATGCCCCTGATTCAGCCATATATTTTTTTTTTGTAAAACATTACTCCCCGGCGCATGCACAGACCCGCCGCATACACAATTCGCTCTGCAATGAGCAGAGGCCCCTTTGTATATGCACGGCGTCTCAACTACAAAGTGTCTCACAAGGCGTAGTACATACAATCTCTAACCACATCAGTTGGGGTCTCGTACACATACACCAAACAATTCACGTGACATTCTAGCATTCACTTAGAGCATAGAGGCCGGTGTTTTGAAAGGATAAATAATCACAAGGTTTTGAAAGCGGCATCCACACGATGCCCTCGTTTGTGAAAACAGTTCGTAAACACATAAATCCCACAAGGTTTATAAAGCTTGGTGCCCACACGACACCCACGTTTTAAAAATAGTTTTCGCAAACGGTTTTCTTTGTTTTTCATCGTTCAAAACGGCCAAGTAAGAGAGAACGTAGTATTCATTCAATTATTCAAAAAGAAAGGAAAGGAAAGGGCAACATCCACTTCGACCCACGGGGGTGTCGCAATCCACAACTAGCTACCATGAATAATAAAGGAAAAAGGGAAAGAAGAGTCACTGTATCGAAGTCATCCAAAAATCAGATCAGCACCCTAACGTCCTCACCGGCGCCCTAGCACTCGCCCCTGGCACGAACCTGTCACGGAGTGGAAGTCAGTGACTAGAAATAAACATAATGATGCAAGAAAACTATAATAAAACAAACCACTGTAACCAGAGCAATGTCACCCCACTCCCTATACCGTCAACAATGGATCACAACCTGCACCAAACATAAACCGGGCACCCTCCCCGGACACCGCACCGGGCCCCTACCCCGGTGCCCCTCCCTTTTCTGCCGAGCACCTGCCTCGGCCGCCGGCACCACCCCAGCGTCACCGCTTCACACCCTCCACCCATGAGGGCCTCCATCCCTCACGCCACCTCGCGTGGGGTACACGGGTCAACGTACCACTTTTCCGGAAAGCACACCCTTGCGGTGGCCAAACCGCTGGTGTGCGTGTAGTAAAACTTGAGCCTCAGATGATAAAGCGAATAGAATGAGATTCGGGGTCCAGCGTTGCTCATAAGGACAACCAGAAGGTGTGAACACCTTTGCTCATGAGGAATCTTAAGGAGGAAAACACCGTTGCTCAGTGAGAGCAACTTGAAGAGGAACACACCTTCGCTCCGAAGAGCCTCTTAGAGAGAAACCCACCTTTGCTCACGAGGAGCAACTTAGAGAAAACACCTTTGCTCATGTCCGCCCTTACCAATTAACCTCGGCGAATTTACCCACCTTTTGCGTGCGTCGTCCGGCGTTCGGTACGTCCGTGATCGTGCGCCCGTCGCCAACAATGTCCTGCACTCCTGAAGGAATAAGGGCAAGTCAAGCTAAGGATCCGACACTCACACCGACTCCCACCCATGTGCGGCGGAGTTTCCCGCCCGCACTGGCCCGTGCGGCGCACACTCCGCCCGGGCACAGCATCGCGTGGCCCCAGCCCGCGCGGGCGCCCCTCCTGCGGCGGCCCCGCGCGGCCAAGCGCCGCGCGAGTGCGTTGCCCGTGGTGCGGGGCGACCCCGCGCGGCCCCAGCCCGCGCGGGCGCCCCACCTGCGAGCGGCCCTGCGCGGCCAAGCGCCGCGCGAGCGCGCTGCCCGCGGTGCGGGGGCGACCCCGCGCGGCACCAGCCCGCGCGGGCGCCCCACCTGCGGGCGGCCCCGCGCGGCCAAGCGCCGCGCGGGCGCCTCGCCCGCGGTGCGGGGGCGACCCTGCGCGCACCAGCCCGCGCGGGCGCCCCACCTGCGGGCGGCCCCGCGCGGCCAAGCGCCGCGCGGGCGCCGCGCCCGCGGTGCGGGGGCGACCCCGCGCGGCACCAGCCCGCGCGGGCGCCCCACCTGCGGGCGGCCCCGCGCGGCCAAGCGCCGCGCGGGTGCCTCGCCCGCGGTGCGGGGGCGACCCCGCGCGGCACCAGCCCGCGCGGGCGCCCCACCTGCGGGCGGCCCCGCGCGGCAAAGCGCCGCGCGGGTGCCTCGCCCGCGGTGCGGGGGCGACCCCGCGCGGCACCAGCCGCGCGGGGCGCCCACCTGCGGGCGGCCCCGCGCGGCCAAGCGCCGCGCGGGTGCCTCGCCCGCGGTGCGGGGGCGACCCCCGCGGGCACAAGCCCGCGCGGGCGCCCCACCTGCGGGCGGCCCCGCGCGGCCAAGCGCCGCGCGGGTGCCTCGCCCGCGGTGCGGGGGCGACCCCGCGCGGCACCAGCCCGCGCGGGCGCCCCACCTGCGGGCGGCCCCGCGCGGCCAAGCGCCGCGCGGGTGCCTCGCCCGCGGTGCGGGGGCGCCCCGCGCGGCACCAGCCCGCGCGGGCGCCCCACCTGCGGGCGGCCCCGCGCGGCCAAGCGCGCGCGGGGCGCCTCGCCCGCGGTGCGGGGGCGACCCCGCGCGGCACCAGCCCCGCGGGGCGCCCCACCTGGGCGGCCCCGCGCGGCAAAGCGCCGCGCGGGTGCCTCGCCCGCGGTGCGGGGGCGACCCCGCGCGGCACCAGTCCGCGCGGGCGCCCCACCTGGGGCGGCCCCGCGCGCAAAGCGCCGCGCGGGTGCCTCGCCCGCGGTGCGGGGGCGACCCCCGCGCGGCACCGCCCGCCGGGCGCCCCACCTGCGCGTCCCCGCGCGGCCAAGCGCCGCGCGGTGCCTCCCCGCGGTGCGGGGCGGCCCCGCGCGGCACCCCGCGCGCGCGGCGCCCGCCCGCGCCGGTCCGGCGGCGGCGCGGCGGTGTTCCCCGTGAAGACTCTACACAACAAACTAATAAAAAACTCACCTTTGATCCGCCGAAAAGAGAGGAAGAGGATCGTCCTAACGTTGCCCGGTTGATCCCGCGAGCAAGAACCTCCGTCCTTTCCTCGAAAGCCCCGCCGTCGGTCGTACAAGAGCGAAAAAGGGTTGGGTCCCCGTTTTATTCTCCTCTTTTCCCTCTCGTGGTGTCTCTTAAGAGAAACCCTAGCCGTCCTTCACTCTCTCTTTTTTTTCCCTCTCGTGGTGTCTCTTAAAGAGAAACCCTAGCCGCCGAACGAAGGACCTAGGAGGGAACACCTAAAACCCTAGGTTCCTCAAAGGGTAAGAGAATATTAATTAATAGGGACAGATCCAGCGGCTATAATTACCTCGAGAAACGTGCCGATCGTCCGCAGCGGATTCCGGGGCGCCTAAGTGGGGTCCGAACTTCGGAAAATTATTCCGGGTGAACCGGGAGTCGGAATCTGAAACCGATCGCGCCCCCGTTCTCCATTTCGCGAGCCCTTCGGCCTAAAAATGTCCGCGAGCCCCAACGATTCCCGGAAAAACACCAAAAATTGTCCCTCAGTCGGGCAGTCGAAGAGAAAAGGGGTAACGGGGAGGGTCACGGAAAAAGTCAGGTTTACAGTCGGTTAGGTTGTCCTACTGATTGGGTTGGCGCGTGATCCCTTGTGTTT
>JAQNDB010005081.1:0-20958 GCA_029204045.2 Tillandsia leiboldiana | reverse complement strand
TGTTTTCGAGGCATTTCTAAGCGCTATTTTCTCTGTTGGATTTTTGCAGGCGCCCCTTGCCATATTTTATCTCCGCACCCGAGTGTTCAATCGAGAACGAGCTGTACACTTTTTGATCTACTCTCTCAGGATGATATTGGAGGTTCCGGATGTTTCTTGAGACTTGCCCGAAGTATACATTCCCCTTTTTTATCTGTGTCGAGTTTACAGTTGTTGGTTGTGAGTGTTGCGCACCTGTACTAGCTGGAATTTTGTAACTTGGCCTACGGGGGCCGGATTTGGGCGGGCAGTACCCGTTTCGAAGTCCCTCGACGAGACGATCCGCTGGATTTTTTATCGTAACTTTTCAGGGCAACTTTCTTAGGTGAACTTTCAGATCTTCAGGACTGTCCTTATGCAGATTTTTTGTACTTTTGGTTATTTTGTGGAATGAAGTGTAACCTTGGACCTTTTGTTGTACCCGGGGTATTTGCGGATGTTTGTGAACCGTTGATGTTGAGGATTATGGATGTTGTTGCTTCTGGTGTTTTCAAAGCTGTGGAACTCCGGACTGTTAGCAATTTGTTTCAGGTGGGTGGCCTCGTCTTCATGACCTATGGACTGTACATTAATTCTATCAGTGAGGGACTTGCATGTTGTAGATGTATTTGTATAGCATGCTCAGATTTCGGAATGATGTTCCTGATGCTGTCAGATGATCATGTGTTTAGTGTCCTCCCTACAAGTTGTTGATTATTGTTATCTTGGAACGTGACCTAGCACCCCCGTCAGTGCATGTGTAACCCAGACTAGTAGAAAACCCTCACTTTGGGCTAGGGTTATTTCTGCTTTAGACATCCACACCTTCTACTTTCTGGACATAGTGTTCTTCCTCGCCCGGGTATGGCCGAGTGGTCAGGGAGTTATCTTTTAGTGTGGGTTGCATGTTACACTCGTGCTTGGGAGCAGAGTGGAGTCTGGTAGATGTAGTTGGGTGTGTCATCTGTAGCGGGAGCCGTGTGGGTAGACGGCGGTCCGATGTTTTATGTTTTCTTGTTTTATCTGTCGCCGCTGTGTCAGTGCAGCGTATATCTGAGTTAGCAGGACCTTAAACCCAGAACCTTTTTGGACACCATATGATTTTTGTTAACCAAATATTTTCTTCCAAGCATCGTACGGTCGCCTGAGTATGTTTTTGGTTGATTGGACGAAGGCATTTAGCCCTTCGAGGCTTAGATATAAAACTTGGTTTCAACTGTTTTCCTAAAAAGAACTAAAATTATTAAATATGTTTCTTACAGATCAAAGGGCTTCAGTAAGAAATGTCACCTTTTTCTATAAATTACCACCCCGAATGATCGAGTGGTCTGGGTTCTATCTGCCTTCTTCTTGGGACAAGAACAACGAAAGGCTATGCCTAGAGCCTGTTCTTGTTTGATTTGGGTTTAGGTTCTAGTCTTTCGGGTTCCCGGACCCTCCTTGTGTCAGTGGATGCGATGTTGGCCTGTTGAGACAGTTGTTCGCAGTGGATGCAACGTTTGGTCTGTTTGGCCTGTTGAGACAGTTTCTCGCAGTGTGCGACTTTGTGCTATGAGTTGGTAGAGTGTGATCTAGAGGTGTTTTTTTCTGATTTAGTGGTGGAGGGGTCTCCCACTTAGCTTTGAGGATCTTGGGGTCTGGCAGATCGAGTCGTGGAGGTTTCCCGACTTAGCCGGTCGTGCATTATCAGATTGAGTCTTGAGGGTTCTCCGACATAGCTGTGAGAGTGTTTTGGGCTATTCCTGTTTGGTCGAGTTCTTTTTTTTCCGACTGAGTTGTGCTTTGAGCTTGGAGTTACCGATCTGTTGATCGGGGATCATAGCCTGCATGAGCCACATTTGAGCTTGCATAGATACTTTACAGAGATACTTGAAGGGGGTACTTTTTACTCGAGCGGGTCGCTCCCCTCGAGTGCCACTCCGAGGTAGGCGAGACCGGGTTTTTTACCCAGCGTGAGATTGAGCTTTTCTATCGCGACTTGTCGTTGCATTTGTCCCTCCGGCTGTGCTGGTGTTGGCAGTCATGGACGTCCTACATAAGTCCGCTCCTCCGGGACGTAAACGGCAGTAGGTTGGCGCAGGTTGACTGGACCCGAGGAGCAGTCCTTTGGATTGGGTGATCCGAGATGAAGAGTTAGTTGTGGCATCATGTTTCTTTCTGTCCACTCTTTGAGCATCTAGATAGAGGCCTAGTAGCTGTAGAGTTTACTTTCCCAGCTTTCCTTACAGCACTGCATTTGTTGCTTTATGCCTCTAGTAACTTAGTGGGTAGACCGTCGGCTTGTTGCGGCACCCACTGAGAAACTACTGTGGGATATAGTTCTCACAACACCTCGTGGTGGCTTTCCCCCCAGACTTCTACTCTGTTCCTGTTGTTCCCTGTTGCTGATCCTTCTGACCGAGGCGAGGGAGTCCGAGCTAGTTCCCTACCTGTCGTTGGAGTGTAGCGGTACCCCTTCAGAGGAGAGCTTCAGTAGATTTTATTTTATTTTCCTCTTTGAGAGACTGATGTAGTGAGGATTGTCATGTATTGAGAGCCTGTACACTGTTGTATTTATTGGAGATACCTCCCGGTTGAGTTCTGAGTTTGTATATGAGGATATTGTATGTTATCATTTTTGGGAGACGGACATTGTGGTATTATTTCCAGTTGTACAGTGATTGATTTAGTTATACAGCAAGTTTTTATTTATAGCTCTGATATCTGTTAGCTGTAGTACTTTCTTGCAGGTAGGACGCTTCGCCTATGCGGGTTTGGCATAGGTGGCGGATCTGTTGGCGAGCCCGGGTCGCAGTTTCGACCCCGGGGCGTGACACTAAGTAGAAAAGCACAGAAGGACAAGTCCAATGCTTCAAGTGCCGAGGTTACGGCCATATCTCAACGGAATGTCCAACTAAGAATCCGTCTAAAGAAGGCGATGCAAGCCGTCTCTTGGGATGACACCTCATCGTCAAATGAGTCTCGTCAAGTGATGAAGAAGACAACGCGACTGCGTTCCCACGCGTCCACATCTTCACCCTTCATTTGCTTATGGCAAGTACATCCGACTCATTGTCCAGCTCCACTGTTGAAAAGAATGCAACGGACAATGAATCGGATGATTCGGAAGGTGAAGATTTTTTTTCTAGCCTACCACAGACTTTTACGGGATTCAAGAAACTGGCTAAGCAAAACAAGGGGTTGAGAGGGAGATTGCAGGATCTTGAAGAAGAAGAAAAAGGGTAACTTCTCTCTCGACCGATCTTGAATTGGAAAGGGATAATCTGATAAAAGCAAATGTTTCCCTTCAAGAGTCCAACGAGCAACTCAAGAAGAATTATATAGATATGGTTAACAAAGCGAATTACTTCTTGAAGCCAACAACGGCGAGGCTTGACAGGAAAAATTGGAAATGACTGAGACCATTCTCCAACTCAAGGATGACTTGCAGCGATTTTCATCAGGAAGGAGTAAGTTGGATAAGCTTCTTAGTCTTGGTCAATCAAACAAGTTCGGCCTCGGATACAATCGAACTGAAGACAATTTTAGTTCGGTTGGGACAGTTCTTGTGCCTCAGTCGGTATCTCCTCCTCCGACACCGAATTCACGACAAGCAACGACAACAAGCCTACTTCACCCTCCTCGGGATCGTCAAGCACTAAGGTATGTTTTCGTTGTATTTTTGCAGGGCACATTGAAAGAAATTGCAAGATTGGAGCCTCAAGATCAAATCAATCACATCTTGCAACTGCTACCATGAGTTCACTCCCCACAAATCAAAGAAGGACTTTTCAAAAGAAAGAACATTGGTAGTACTTCAAACAAGACGATGACAAAAGAAAAAGATCAATCATACAAGACGTCTTCATCAAGGAAAATTTCTCAAACATTGCCACCATACTCTAAAACTCAAAAGGTTTGGGTATGCAAAGGTGAAATCTTTCCTTGTCTTTAATCTTCTACGATTAATGTTGTGTAGTTATGTAGACTATTTTTTCTTTCTTTGGCCGACACGTCAACCATCCTTGGGAGGTAAATGGTATATTTTCTTATTGGTTGATGGTTTTCTCTCGGTATTTATGGGTAGCATTTTTTAAAGAGAAAGCTGATAACTTTTGATTCTTTTCACGAGTATTGCCTTCGTATTATGATTGAAAAGAATGAAAAGATCATTCGTGTAGAAGTGCTAGAGGTGGAGCATCATAAATTCTAATTCATTAACTTTTGCACTTCCAACGACATTAACAATAAATTCTCAGCACCCATACCCCTCAACAGAATGGTGTTGTCGAGCGCAAAAACAGGGTGTTCAGAGATGGCACGTGTTATGCTTCCAAGCCGACTTTACCGCTCACATTTTTGGGCTGAAGCTGTGAACACTGCAATCTATGTTATTAATCGAGTTTATTTGCGCCCGGGAACGTTAAATACACATATGAACTATGGTGTGGTAGAAAACCCAACATCAAATATTTTCGTATCTTCGGGAGTCGGTGTTACCATTTTACCGTGACCGTGAAAATCTTGGAAAGTTTGACTCTCGAAGTGACGAAGGGATTTTCTTGGGGTTATTCTACGAATAGTAGAGCATATCGGGTATTTAACTTGGAATCTAAGACGATCGTAGAATCTATAATGTTAAAGTAGATGAAGCTTTCCACTTTGCATCTGATAAATCTACCCCTGATATCTCTCTTGATGATGATACTCCTGTAAGTGCATCTTCTCATGATAATACTTCCAATATTAATGATGCATCTAATGGTTCTTCAAGTTTATCTGATGTGCAGGAATCATCTCATGTACCCCCGAGTACTCCATTACAACAAAACGTTACGCATCTCCAAGGATCATCCTGAATCAAACATCATTGGAGACCCACAAGAAGGAGTCAAAACTCGGAGACAGTTGGTTTGTGGATTCGCCTGTTATGTTCCACGATCGAACCAAAGAATGTAGATGAAGCTCTTCAGGATGACTACTGGATTGAAGATATCAGGAAGAGCTCCATCAGTTTGAACGCAACAACGTCTGGGAATTAACGACTGCCTCCGAGCAACACAATGTGATTGGTACTAAATGGATTTCAAGAACAAGAAAAATGAGGATGGTACCATCATCAGGAACAAAGCTCGTTCAGTTGCTCAAGGCTACTCTCAAATAGAAGGTATAGACTTTGATGAAACGTTCGCCCCTGTAGCTAGACTCGAGTCCATTCGTATCTTATTCCGCTATTACTTGTCACTTAAAATAAAACTCTTTTAAATGGACGTTAAGAGCGCGTTTTTAAATGGGTTTTTAAATGAGGAAGTTTATGTGGCTCAACCGAAAGGTTTTGTAGACTGTAAACAACCTAACCATATTTTTCGTTTGAAAAAGGCTCGTTACGGTTTTAAAACAAGCACCGCGAGCATGGTACGAAAGGTTGACAAAGCACCTTTTGGAGAAGGGCTATACTCGAGGGGGAGCAGATCAGACTCTCTTTGTGAAGCATTATCAAAAATAACTTCATTGTTGCACAAATCTATGGCGATGACATTGTGTTTGGAGCAACAAGGATACTGATGCTTCTAAATTCGCTGAAACCATGGAAAGCGAATTTGAGATGTCTATGATGGGCGAACTGACATACTTTCTTGGATTGCAAGTGAAACAAAATGATGAAGACTCTATCTGTGTCAATCCAAGTACGCAAAGGAGTTGGTAAAGAAATTCGGATTAGAAGATTCTAAAGATTTTCCTACTCCTATGGGAACTAGCAATAAGGGATTAGGAAGTGAATCTCTCAGTGATAATGTAGATGAGAAACTCTATCGCAGCATGATTGGAAGTCTACTTTACCTCACAGCTAGTCGCCCGGATATATCCTTTAGTGTTGGGATTTGCGCGAGATATCAATCAGCACCAAAGGAGGTTCACCTGAAAGCGGTGAAACGGATCATCCGGTACGTCAAAGGAACTGTAAACTTCAGAATTTGGTATCCTATGGGAACAAGTTTAGATATTATTGGATACTCAGATGCCGATTGGGCAGGATCTGTGGATGATCGGAAAAGTACGAGTGGTGCATGTTTTTATCTTGGCCATTGTCTTGTTGCATGGCATAGTAAAAAGCAAAACTGCATTGCACTCTCGACTACCGAAGCGGAATACATCTCAGCGGGTAGTTGTTCAACTCAACTTATTTGGATGAAAAGCGTGTTGAGCGACTTCCGGATTTCAGCAACTTCGGTAACTGTTTTATGTGACAACACATGTCACACCCCGGGGTCGAAACTGCGACCCGGGCTCACTAACAGATCCGCCATCTGTACGGAAACTGCCGTACAGACGAAGCGTCTAACCTGCAGGAAGAATCAACTACAGTATACAGATATCAGAGAGCTGAAAGTAGACTACTAAAACTGAAGTCCAAACACTATACAACTGAAAATAATACAATATCCATCTCCCCAAATACTACCATATACAAAGTCCTCTGATACAAAACTCAAAAGGGAGGTATCTCCAATGAATACATCAGTATACAGACTCTCGATACAAGAATATCCTCACTACAACAGTCTCTCAAACTGTAAAATAAAGTACAACTCTATACCTCACAACAAAGGTCTCTCAACAGAGGAAAAAGAAGTAAACTAATCTACTGAAGCTCTCCTCTGAATGGGTACCGCTACACTCCACGACGGGTAGGGAACTAGCTCGCGACTCCCTCGCCTCGGTCAGAAGGAACAGCAACTGGAGCAACAGGAACAGGAGAAGAAGTTCCTAGGGAAAAAAGACACCACGACGGGTGTGAGAACTACTTCCCACAGTAGTTCTCAGTGGGTGCCGTCAACAAGCCCAACGGTCTGCCCACTAAGTCTACTAGAGGCCAAGGATAAGAATGCAATGGAATCTGAACAAGAAAAGCTGGAGCTACTCTACAGCTACCATGCCTCTAACTAGATACTCCAAAAAGTGGAACAGATGAAAGTAAAAGAGACCACTCGCACCCAAGGTGCTCAATAGACCCAATCGAACTGACTGCCTCATAGGGTCCAGTCAAGCCTGCGCCTGTCGACTAGGAACGCTCCTGCCCACTACCACACATCCACATGAGGACGGATTTACGTGGGGCGTCCTGTCCTACTAACTCATCCCTCGCGCAAAACTGCCTCAACAGGCCCATCGTTGCCTCAACTGCGGAAAACTGCCTCAACAGGCCAACCATCGTATCCACAGCGGCATCTCAGGACGCGACTCCAACTGAGTAGAACGGCGCGGCATAGAGTATCAAACATTGGCATATGCAGGCTAGTCAAAATCCACGCTCACTCTCAGAATGGTAGGGCTCAAGATCCCCAAATACCTCGCACAACAGTCGGAGCACTCTCGACGACTCAGCTGCTCGGCTAACTCGAAACACGAGACACTAGCCTCTCCAACGGCTCGCAGCACAAGGCTCACTGGCTGGAGATACTCCACAGCCAGGAACGACCCACAACTCAGGGTAACAAAACAGGTCGGACAACACTCAACGACCTGGGACCACCGTCAACCCCAACGGTTCCCAACAAGACGGACCGGAAGATACTCGACGGCCCGGGACTGCCGTCTGCGCAACGGCTCCCACCCCGACGGCACAACAGGGAAACAAGACCTCCCGGGACTACCGTTTACCCAAACGGCTCCCGGCACAGATAAGCAACCCAGTACAACTACCAGACTCCACTCTGCTCCCAGGCAAGAGTGTAAAAGCATCCCACACTAAAAGCAAGTCCCGACCTCTCGGCCCACTACCCGGGCGAGAAAACACTATGTCCAGGGATGAAGGAACTGTGTGGATGTCTAAGCATAAATAACCCTAGCCCAAGTGAGGGTTTTCTACTAGTCTGGTTACACATACATCATATGACGGGGGTGCTAGGTCAAGTTCCAAGATAACTACTTTAACAGATAATAAAGGGATAGCCATTCCAATAATCTAGCATGCTCCACAAGGAAATAAACTATCATGCATAGTCCTACATCAGTAGAAATACTGTACAGTCCATAAAAACTTGGAGATAAGGCCACCCACCTCGATTTGCCACCAATTGCTCGTAGACACTTGCAATTGGCCTCCACGCGATCCGCACGCAAAACGATGTCTGCTGCCGGAGTCCGCACGCAAAACGGTGCACGATGTCGGAGTCCGCATGCAAAACGGTGCACGGTGCCAGGATCCGCACGCAAAACGGAGTCCGCACGCAAAACGGTGCACGGTGCGGGAGTCCACACGCAAAACGGTGCACGGTGCCGGAGTCCGCACGCAAAACGGAGTTCGCACGCAAAACGGTGCACGGTGCCGGAGTCCGCACGCAAAACGGTGCACGGTGTCGGAGTCCGCACGCAAAACGGAGTCCGCACGCAAAACGGTGCACGGTGTCGGAGTCCGCACGCAAAACGGTGCACGGTGCCGGAGTCCGCACGCAAAACGGAGTCCGCACGCAAAATGGTGCACGGTGCCGGAGTCCGCACGCAAAACGGTGCACGGTGCCGTAGTCCGCACGCAAAACGGAGTCCGCACGCAAAATGGTGCACGGTGCCGGAGTCCGCACGCAAAACGGTGCACGGTGCCAGAATCCGCACGCAAAACGGGGTCCGCACGCAAAACGGTGCACGGTGCCGGAGTCCGCACGCAAAACGGTGCACGGTGCCGGAGTCCGCACGCAAAACGGAGTCCGCACGCAAAACTGTGCACGGTGCCGGAGTCCGCACGCAAAACGGTGCACGGTGCCAGAATCCGCACGCAAAACGGGGTAGTAAAAACACAGCCCCCAACACAGATAAAAGCAAGAGGGTTAATTACAGTCGAAAAGAACGCCCCAAAAACTGTACAAAAATACAGTAAAACCAACACACGGGACCTACCCGACTGCGCCGCCGTCGCCGCAACGCTCCCAACGGAACCCCGCGCACGCTCCACGAGGTTCACGACGCGCCACCGCACCACCCAAAATCTCCTCCTCACTCCCTCTCTCGCTCGGGTGAAGAAGGAAGAAAAGAAAAATGGAGGAGAAAGGCTTGCGGGGGAGAAGAAAGAAGAAAAGAAGAAAAAAGGAAGGGGTGGTCCACGGAGCCCGGTCCACGATGGACCGTCCAATGGGGGGCCTCCAACCGCCCGGTCCACACACGCAGGGGCGCGCACCAGGCGCAGCGGGCGCCCCCGCCCGCCACGTGGCCGAGTCACCGCGCGCCACGCGGTGCGTGCAGTCACGCGCCACACGGGCGCGTGACACCCAGCACCGCGCAGGCGCGGGACACCGAGCGCGCCGCACGGACGCCCGCACCCCGCGTCCGCGCGGGCGCGAATGGGGGGCCGCCACGTGGCGGCCCCTGCGCGATTCCCGCCGAAGCGCCAGTGCGCCCCCCTGCCGCGCCGTACGCTCCTCGAGCCGCGCGCCCGCCTCGATCCGCGAGCCGTACTCCTCGGGATTTGCCTCACCTCGCCTAGAGATTCGTGCCGTGATGCCTCGAAAAACGCGCACTTCATCCGGGCTCCAAAACCAACAAGTAAATAGTCCATTCTTAGCGATTTCGCGCGCTGAATCCAAAAACGATGTCCATTTCTCCAAATTCTCACCCGAAAATTTGCCGAATGCCCACTCGATCCGATTTTCGCGCCGGGTCCATTTTTAAAGTCCGATTTGCCCAATTCCAACTCTAAAAATTCCCGAAGGCGACCGGAGAGGTAAACTTTTATCCGGACTTCACCCGGAGTCTAATTTTGACATCTGAATCGCGCAAAATCACTTCTAAACACCCGACGGGTCCTCCAACTTCCCCCGGGGTCTCAATTTAAGCCCGAAGTCCACCACTTGTGTCCAAAATGCGCGCAACCCACACAGGCCTCCAGTGATGCAAGTAAATCCCAAATTGCATCACAAATCCATTTCTGGGTCCCCCAACACGCGCACCAACACCCCCAACGGCGACCGAAAGCTGCCCAACAACCAGCAACCCTACGCGGGGGATTCCAGGACCTCACATCCTCCCCCACTAAAAGAAAGTTTCGTCCTCGAAACTAGATCAAGCCCATCAGGAGTCAAGAATACCACGGCTAGGTATCTAACAATACGCCTCCAGCTCCCCCACTCGCTCCTCGTGATTACTCCGCAACAACAACAACAAGTACGGCATGACCCGATGTGCAATTCTCTCATCTCTCGAGCCAAAAATTGCAACGGGCGTCCCTCGTACTCCAATAATCACAGATCTCAAAGGGGCAGGTAAATCACGGGCGAGGAAAAACACATCACTACTGAGCTCAGACGTGAAAAACCAAGGGCTCCACTAAAAAGGCTGGGGGGAAAACTGAGATAACCACAAGTGTAAAACGCACCAAACCACAACATGGTGCCACCCTCAACAAGACGACCCGAAGCATACCCGCAGACTCGTCCAATAAGGACGGGAAATCCAATAAGTTGGGGTCTTCACTCGGTTACCTCCCGATCCGAAACCACTCGAGTGGACTTCACAACTGCAGGCTACCATCAAAAGGGATCCTCAAAAGGCACAATCTCGTGCCGCAGTTGGTCGCTCAACAAGCTAACATAGCCCCAGCGAACCCATGGGTCGAAGTCGATCCCTCAAGTAAAAAGAATACCCTGACGGGGACCAAACCGTCGGTGAACGGGACTGAAGACTGGCTCGCAAGGCGATCATAAAGCTGATGCCCAAACCCGCGGTCAACAGTCCGAAACATCCAAAAACTCTCACCGTTGTGTACCTACAACGTGGCATCACTGCCGTGCACCCACGGCGTGGCATCACTGCCGTGCACCCACGGCGTGGCCTCACTGCCGTGCACCAACGGCGTGGCATCACCACCGTGCACCAACGGCGTGGCATCACCACCGTGTATCAACGGCGTGGTATCTCAAGCATCAAGGCCTCAGATCTTCACAGCCCTATACCCAACACTACCTCGAAAACCCGAAGCTGAGGAAGGGCTAAAAGATCAACAGGCAAAAACCAGGGCCCCAACTGCACTAGGCAGGACCAATAACTCCCATCTATGTGCAACACGTGATCAGGTATCTGAACCTCACGAGCACAAGCTAAAGGTCCTATCACTAGCCCATACATCATTGCAAATGCCCTAGCACTCTCACAGCTATGTCGGAGAACCCTCAACGACTCAACTCACAGCAACACCCCACTCATAGGCGAGAAGAACCGCCTGACGCGGCAAAGATCCAAAGATCCCGATAGACCGGTGCCTAGAACCCCAATCAAACAAGAACAGATTCTAGGCTCGAAGTTTTCGCTCCTTTACCGTTCAGGGATTCGGTCCCTCTCGTTTAAAGCGGGAACTATGTCAACACGCAACTCACGGCTGGAGACGCTCCCGGTAGTCCATCAGGACGAACTCGACGCCATCAAATCTCGGCGTCCTGTCAGATCATCTCAATCTCACTAAAATAACCACCTGGTAACTCGGCCGGAGGTGAAAATCGCCTCAACCGGCCAAACCTTCGCCACTCACTAGGCGGCATCGCCACTCATTGGGCGGCATCGCCACTCACTGGGCGGCATCACCCCTTACCGGGCGGCATCGCCTCTCATAGCTCGGCCAGTGGAAAGTATCCTCCTGGTAATTCGGCCAGGGAAAAATGTCCTCCTGGTAACTCAGCCAGGGCATGCGCCCACCTGGTAACTCGGCCAGGGGCAACGCATCCATCTGGTTGCTCGGCCAGTGGAAAGTATCCTCCTGGTAACTCGGCCAGTGATAATTATCCATCTGGTAACTCGGCCAGTGATAATTATCCATCTGGTAACTCGGCCAGTGATAATTATCCATCTGGTAACTCGGCCAGAGATAATTATCCATCTGGTAACTCGGCCAGTGATAATTATCCATCTGGTAACTCGGCCAGTGATAATTATCCACCTGGTAACTCGGCCAGTGATAATTATCCATCTGGTAACTCGGCCAGTGATAATTATCCATCTGGTAACTCGGCCAGTGATAATTATCCACCTGGTAACTCGGCCAGTGATAATTATCCACCTGGTTACTCGGCCAGTGATAATTATCCATCTGGTAACTCGGCCAGTGATAATTATCCATCTGGTAACTCGGCCAGTGATAATTATCCATCTGGTAACTCGGCCAGTGATAATTATCCATCTGGTAACTCGGCCAGTGATAATTATCCATCTGGTAACTCGGCCAGTGATAATTATCCATCTGGTAACTCGGCCAGTGATAATTATCCATCTGGTAACTCGGCCAGTGATAATTATCCATCTGGTAACTCGGCCAGTGATAATTATCCACCTGGTAACTCGGCCAGGGAAAATGCCCTCCTGGTAACTCAGCCAGGGAAAATGCTCTCCTGGTAACTCAGCCAGGGAAAACGCCCTCCTGGTAACTCAGCCAGGGAAAATGCCCTCCTGGTAACTCAGCCAGGGAAAACGCCCTCCTGCTGACTCAGCCAGGGAAAATGCTCTCCTGGTAACTCAGCCAGGAAAAACGCCCTCCTGGTGACTCAGCCAGGGAAAATGCCCTCCTGGTAACTCAGCCAGGGAAAACGCCCTCCTGGTAACTCAGCCAGGGAAAATGCTCTCCTGGTAACTCAGCCAGGGAAAACGCCCTCCTGGTAACTCAGCCAGGGAAAATGCCCTCCTGGTAACTCAGCCAGGGAAAACGCCCTCCTGGTGACTCAGCCAGGGAAAATGCTCTCCTGGTAACTCAGCCAGGAAAAACGCCCTCCTGGTGACTCAGCCAGGGAAAATGCCCTCCTGGTAACTCAGCCAGAGAAAACGCCCTCCTGGTAACTCAGCCAGGGAAAATGCTCTCCTGGTAACTCAGCCAGGGAAAACACCCTCCTGGTAACTCAGCCAGGGAAAATGCCCTCCTGGTAACTCAGCCAGGGAAAACGCCCTCCTGGTGACTCAGCCAGGGAAAATGCTCTCCTGGTAACTCAGCCAGGAAAAACGCCCTCCTGGTGACTCAGCCAGGGAAAATGCCCTCCTGGTAACTCAGCCAGGGAAAACGCCCTCCTGGTAACTCAGCCAGGGAAAACGCCCTCCTGGTGACTCAGCCAGGGAAAATGCTCTCCTGGTAACTCAGCCAGGAAAAACGCCCTCCTGGTGACTCAGCCAGGGAAAATGCCCTCCTGGTAACTCAGCCAGGGAAAACGCCCTCCTGGTAACTCAGCCAGGGAAAATGCTCTCCTGGTAACTCAGCCAGGGAAAACGCCCTCCTGGTAACTCAGCCAGGGAAAATGCCCTCCTGGTAACTCAGCCAGGGAAAACGCTCTCCTAGTAACTCAGCCAGGGAAAACGCCCTCCTGGTAACTCAGCCAGGGAGGGGTGTGTCCTTTTCACAACACGACGTCTCAGGGGTATCGCAACCCACTGCACAACTACAAACGTCAGGACACAACAACCATACGACCCAATCCAGCGAAAGTCTAAGACATGTCATCCATTCCATAGCATTATGTTGTCTGCAACCAACATAATCGATTTAGGAGAATAAACATGCCAAACTCTCATCCCGTCTCTTGGGAGAGGTAAAAACTCAATCAGGACTCTCGCTAAAAGTCACGACTCTCACGTAGTCATCCTAATATCCAACCGCAAGCCTAGGGTTTCTAAGTCCAACACGACCTACAACCTAGGCTCTGATACCACTCTAATCTGTCACGCCCCGGGGTCGAAACTGCGACCCGGGCTCACTAACAGATCCGCCATCTGTACGAAAACTGCCGTACAGACGAAGCGTCTAACCTGCAGGAAGAATCAACTACAGTATACAGATATCAGAGAGCTGAAAGTAGACTACTAAAACTGAAGTCCAAACACTGTACAACTGAAAATAATACAATATCCATCTCCCCAAATACTATCATATACAAAGTCCTCTGATACAAAACTCAAAAGGGAGGTATCTCCAATGAATACATCAGTGTACAGACTCTCGATACAAGAATATCCTCACTACAACAGTCTCTCAAACTGTAAAATAAAGTACAACTCTATACCTCACAACAAAGGTCTCTCAACAGAGGAAAAAGAAGTAAACTAATCTACTGAAGCTCTCCTCTGAAGGGGTACCGCTACACTCCACGACGGGTAGGGAACTAGCTCGCGACTCCCTCGCCTCGGTCAGAAGGATCAGCAACTGGAGCAACAGGAACAGGAGAAGAAGTTCCTGGGGAAAAAAGACACCACGACGGGTGTGAGAACTACTTCCCACAGTAGTTCTCAGTGGGTGCCGTCAACAAGCCCAACGGTCTGCCCACTAAGTCTACTAGAGGCCAAGGATAAGAATGCAATGGAATCTGAACAAGAAAAGCTGGAGCTACTCTACAGCTACCATGCCTCTAACTAGATACTCCAAAAAGTGGAACAGATGAAAGTAAAAGAGACCACTCGCACCCAAGGTGCTCAATAGACCCAATCGAACTGACTGCCTCATAGGGTCCAGTCAAGCCTGCGCCTGTCGACTAGGAACGCTCCTGCCCACTACCACACATCCACATGAGGACGGGATTTACGTGGGGCGTCCTGTCCTACTAACTCATCCCTCGCGCAAAACTGCCTCAACAGGCCCATCGTTGCCTCAACTGCGGAAAACTGCCTTAACAGGCCAACCATCGTATCCACAGCGGCATCTCAGGACGCGACTCCAACTGAGTAGAACGGCGCGGCATAGAGTATCAAACATTGGCATATGCAGGCTAGTCAAAATCCACGCTCACTCTCAGAACGGTAGGACTCAAGATCCCCAAATACCTCGCACAACAGTCGGAGCACTCTCAACGACTCAGCTGCTCGGCTAACACGAAACACGAGACACTAGCCTCTCCAACGGCTCGCAGCACAAGGCTCACTGGCTGGAGATACTCCACAGCCAGGAACGACCCACAACTCAGGGTAACAAAATAGGTCGGACAACACTCAACGACCTGGGACCACCGTCAACCCCAACGGTTCCCAACAAGACGGACCGGAAGATACTCGACGGCCCGGGACTGCCGTCTGCGCAACGGCTCCCACCCCGACGGCACAACAGGGAAACAAGACCTCCCGGGACTACCGTTTACCCAAACGGCTCCCGGCACAGATAAGCAACCCAGTACAACTACCAGACTCCACTCTGCTCCCAGGCAAGAGTGTAAAAGCATCCCACACTAAAAGCAAGTCCCGACCTCTCGGCCCACTACCCGGGCGAGAAAACACTATGTCCAGGGATGAAGGAACTGTGTGGATGTCTAAGCATAAATAACCCTAGCCCAAGTGAGGGTTTTCTACTAGTCTGGTTACACATACATCATATGACGGGGGTGCTAGGTCAAGTTCCAAGATAACTACTTTAACAGATAATAAAGGGATAGCCATTCCAATAATCTAGCATGCTCCACAAGGAAATAAACTATCATGCATAGTCCTACATCAGTAGAAATACTGTACAGTCCATAAAAACTTGGAGATAAGGCCACCCACCTCGATTTGCCACCAATTGCTCGTAGACACTTGCAATTGGCCTCCACGCGATCCGCACGCAAAACGATGTCTGCTGCCGGAGTCCGCACGCAAAACGGTGCACGATGCCGGAGTCCGCACGCAAAACGGTGCACGGTGCCAGGATCCGCACGCAAAACGGAGTCCGCACGTAAAACGGTGCACGGTGCCGGAGTCCGCACGCAAAACGGAGTCCACACGCAAAACGGTGCACGGTGCCGGAGTCCGCACGCAAAACGGTGCACGGTGCCGGAGTCCGCACGCAAAACGGAGTCCGCACGAAAAACGGTGCACGGTGTCGGAGTCCGCACGCAAAACGGTGCACGGTGCCGGAGTCCGCACGCAAAACGGAGTCCGCACGCAAAACGGTGCACGGCGCCGGAGTCCGCACGCAAAACGGAGTCCGCACGCAAAACGGTGCACGGTGCCGGAGTCCGCACGCAAAACGGTGCACGGTGCCAGAATCCGCACGCAAAACGGGGTCCGCACGCAAAACGGTGCACGATGCCGGAGTCCGCACGCAAAACGGTGCACGGTGCCGGAGTCCGCACGCAAAACGGAGTCCGCACGCAAAACGGTGCACGGTGCCGGAGTCCGCACGCAAAACGGTGCACGGTGCCAGAATCCGCACGCAAAACGGGGTAGTAAAAACACAGCCCCCAACACAGATAAAAGCAAGAGGGTTAATTACAGTCCAAAAGAACGCCCCAAAAACTGTACAAAAATACAGTAAAACCAACACACGGGACCTACCCGACTGCGCCGCCGTCGCCGCAACGCTCCCAACGGAACCCCGCGCACGCTCCACGAGGTTCACGACGCGCCACCGCTGTCACGCCCCGGGGTCGAAACTGCGACCCGGGCTCGCTAACAGATCCGCCATCTGTACGGAAACTGCCGTACAGACGAAGCGTCTAGCCTGCAAAAGACAAAACTACAGCTACGCAGATATCAGAGCGGATAAAAAGCTGTACTATAAAATTTTTCTCAACTACAAAGCTGCTACAACACATAGCCTATCTCCCAAAATCCAAAGATACAAATAGAAGTCCACCTATACAACATCTACGAATCCAAATGGGAGATAGCTAAACAGGAAACATAACCAACTCCCACAATCCGGGATGGTACATCTACCTCTCTCTAAAGTAACAATGCTGGTAGGGAACTATCACGCGACTCCCTGTCCTCGGTCCGTCCAGTCAAGCACAGCAGGAACGGAAGAAAGCCTCAGCAACCTGTCACCGACAGAGGGTGTGAGAACTACATCCTACAGTAGTTCTCAGTGGGTACCGTCTCCAAGAACCACGGTCTGCCCACTAAGTCTACCAGAGGCAAAAGATAGAGAAAAGACTGATGAGAAATATAAATAAGCTGGAAAAGAATCTACAGCTATCATGCCTCTATCTACTATGCTCAACAAGAAGAGACTATGGATGATGGTATGCAGTCACTCACAGCTGACAACATGTCACAAGTACTAAGCCCAAGACGCTCTACTATGACACATGCTACACCATCACTCTCTCAGTACATCTCAAATCTCGGCGACTGCCCACCCGGGTCCAGTCGAGTCAAGCCTGCGCCCCCTGGTGTATCAACCAGGGTGTCCCAACGGACAAACACGATATCTCACACAGTGACCCCATGGTAGCACGGCCAGGGGTATCAAGCGACCACTAGTACATGAACTAGGCGCATCATCGAAGCCTCGTCAGGCTCGGTATCATCATCGCAGCCTCATCAGGCTCGGAATCATCAACGCACCCGGGGCGTGGTTCGAGGGGTGCGACCCCACCGAACTCAAGTATCTCCTCAGTAACACTGTCTCACAAGTGGCTCCTGCAGGCTGTAGTCCTCGATCAAACAGATCGGTATCTCGATGCTCAAAGCACAAACTCAGTCGGAGAACCCTCCACGACTCAATCTCACAACACTGACCCGCTCAAAGAAAGTACTACACAGCTGGGACCACCGTCTCTCCCACTGCTCCCACAACACAACTCCACTGAACTCAACACTCAACTCACGGCCGGAGCTACTCTACGGCCAGATCTACGAAGGGTCCGAAACCCAGGGAGACTAACATCTACGTCCCCAAGAGAGAAAGCAGCCCTTAGAACCCAGATCACTCGAATCCGCTCGGGTGGATAAGTTTATAAGAAACCATGTCATTTATTTTAGAAAATCATTCGATCTGAGAGAAAGCCATCTTTATAATGATTTTTAGTCTTTTTTAAGAAAACCCTTTGAAATCAAGTTTTATGCCCAAGCCTCGAAAAGCTGATGCCTTCGTCCCAACGGACGAGAATAGACTCAGACCACCTTGCGAGGCTTGGAAGAAACATTGGCTGACTAAAATCATGTATTTATCCAAAAAGGTTCTGGGTTCAAGGTCCTGCTAACACACGTGCACCACGATCCCAACCTGGTGGTGACGAGAAGAACAGTGGAAAGGAAAACCCCCGGGACCACCGTTTATCTGAAACGGCTCCCCAAAATGCTAACACTGGCCTAACCCAGCCACCATACCCCACTCGGCCCCCCGGGCCCAAGTGCAACACCCGTCCCACAACACTCTGACCACTCGGCCCACTACCCGGGCGAGGAAACTCTAAGTCCCGAAGGATATGAAAAGTGCGGGATGTCTAAAGCATAAAGGAACCTAGCCCAAATTAAGGTTCACAAATGGTCTGGTCAAACTCATGCACATATGACGGGGGTGCTAGTTAAGTTCCAAGAAAAACACTTAAACTAGCATGCAATCCTAACACATTAGAATTAGAAGGAAGTCCGAAGACTTGGAGAGAAAACCAACCCACCTTAGAAAGCCACCAATTGCTCGTCGACACTTGCAATTGGCTCAGCGGGCTTACCTGGCCTCCAAGGGGTCCGCACGCAACACGAAGCCCGATGCCAGAATCCGCACGCGAATCGGAGCACGCAGCGACCAACCACACGACCGCGCGCCCCGCGGAAACTAAAAACCGCACCGCAAGCTGTCAGAAGCGAAGAAATCGCAAAATCAATCAAAACGGTCAAAACCGGCATCCGTCGGCGAAAAACAGCCTCCGTCAGCGAAAACCAGCGCCCGACGGCGAAAACCAGCACGCGGCGGCGAAAAACAGCTCCGTCGGCGAAAACCAGCGCCCGACGGCGAAAACCAGCACGCGGCGGCGAAAAACAGCTCCGTCGGCGAAAACCAGCGCCCGACGGCGAAAAACAGCACGCGGCGGCGAAAAACAGCTCCGTCGGCGAAAAACAGCGCCCGACGGCGAAAAACAGCACGCGGCGGCGAAAAACAGCTCCGTCGGCGAAAACCAGCGCCCGACGGAGAAAAACCGCTCAAAAAAACAGCTTGCGAAAAATCCTGCGAAAACCGCTCGCGAAAAACTGCCAGAAATCTGCTCGACGGCGAAAAGGCAGCAGCCGACGGCGAAAAACAGCGGCCGACGGCGAAAAACAGCGGCCGACGGCGAACCACGGGCTCCGACGGCGAAAACACGGCGCCGGCACGCAAACCGAGGAGTCGCCCGCCGTCCGGGAGCACGCCGCGCGGCAAAAACCCAGCCGCGCGACGAGGGAGGCCCGCCGCACGGCGCCCAACCCAGCCGCGCCGCGCAGCGACCTGCTGCGCGGTGCCGGAGCGCACCGCGCAGCGCCCTGCGCGCTGCGCGCGGTGCCCAGCGGCGCTGCGCGCAGCGCCCTGCGGCGCTGCGCGCGGGCCCGCGCCCTGCGGCGCTGCGCGCGGGCCCGCGCGCAGCCCACTGCGCTGCGCGCGGTCGCGCGCGCCCGCGCGCCCGCACAGGCCCGCGCGCGGCCCGCGCAGGCCCGCGCAGGCCCGCGCGCGGCCCTGCCGCGCGCCCCTGCGCGCGGCCCTGCCGCGCGCGCCTATGCGCGGCCAGGAGGTGCCGCGCACACGCGCGCGGCCCTGCCGCGCGCCCCTGCGCACGGCCAGGCAGCGCCGCGCGCACCTGCGCGCGGCCCTGCCGCGCGCGCCTGCGCCCGGCCAGGCAGCGCCGCGCGCACCTGCGCGCGGCCCTGCCGCGCGCGCCTGCGCGCGGCCAGGCAGCGCCGCGTGCAGCACTTTGCTGCACGCGGCGCCGCGCCCAGCGGCACCTCGCCACAGGGTGCTGCCAACAGCAGACCCTGGCGCCGCGCGTGCGCCGCTGCGCGCGCGCGCGGCCGCCGGCGACGGCAAAAATCAGAAAAAGCCCAGAAAAAACCGATAAATCCGAAAAATCCCATTTAATCCAAAAATCCCATTTTTAGCATTTAAAATCCAATTATAAAAATCCCTAAAGCTCAAAAACTCCATGAAACCTCAAAAAGGAGAAATTGCTTACCTCGATGTCGCGCGTCGCACGCCCACGAGCTTCCCACGGCCTCCAACGGCGAGTCCAAAAATCCGAGATCGGCTCAAAATTCCTCTTCTTCCTTTTCCTCTCTTTTCCTTTCCTTTTTTTCTCTTTTTTTCCTTTCTTTCTCTTTTCCTTTCTTTCTCTGCTGCAGAGGGAGGCTGGGGCCAGTTTATATAAAGCATAAAGCTTTATTAATTAAATCCACTAATTAATTAATTCCAATAATCCAACTCCAACTCACTTTTTGCCTTCGGGCTCTCCGCCGCTGCCCGGAACCTCCCGAACTCCGCTGTAAATCGAAAATACACGCGCTCACAGCTTTTTCTCTCCAAAAAGCTCATCCGTTGAGGCGGGTGCTCAAATCACTTACCGGCTCCAAAATTGCCAGTTCCAACTCACTTTTTGCCTCCGGGTCCTCCGCGTCAGTCCGGAACCTCCCGAACCTCGCTGCAAATCAAAAGTACACGTGTCCACAGCTTTTTCTCTTCAAAAAGCTCGTCCGTTGAGTCGGGGTGCTCAAATCAATTACCGGCTCCAAAATTGCCTGTTGCGACTCACTTTTTGCCTCCGGGCCCTCCGCGTCAGTCCGGAACCTCCCGAACCTCGCTGTAAATCAAAAGTACACGTGTCCATAGCTTTTTCTCTTCAAAAAGCTCGTCCGTTGAGTCGGGGTGCTCAAATCAATTACCGGCTCCAAAATTGCCAGTTCCGACTCACTTTTTGCCTCCGGGCCCTCCGCGTCAGTCCGGAACCTCCCGAACTTCGCTGTAATCTGAAAGTACACCTGTTCCACGTGTTCCTGAATTTCCGGCGCTCCACGGTGAAGTCTGAAATTCCCAATCTCATCCTCAATCGGCCTACAAAGCCCGCAAAAACCCCGAATCGAGCTGGAGCTTCCGCGTTGATCCGAATCAACCCGGCATCAACTGTAACCTCAGATACAACATGCCCAAGGCAACTCTCGCTCCAAGTCATCTGTGTGGTCGGCGCGCTATCCAATGCCCCGGTACTTTACATTCTCCCCTCCTTCAAAAGGTTTCGTCCTCGAAACCAAAACACACACCCTACCCCAAGAAACTTACATCGGAATATCATC
>JAQNDB010005080.1:0-20959 GCA_029204045.2 Tillandsia leiboldiana | reverse complement strand
CCCTTCCCAGGGGGTCACCCATCCTAGAACTACTCTAGCTCTAGCACGCTTAACTCTCATGTTCCTCTTGATCTCTTGCTACCATCCAAAATGCTATAGGCCGGGTTAGAGATTTAGTCCTATTATATCATTATATAGAGGACTAATCCAAATTCCGGGGGTGTCACATTCTTCCCCCCTTTAAGCCCTGACGTCCACGTCAGGCTCAAGCACACTCATAACACCCACCTGGCGATGTGAGACTCGTCTCGCTAGCTTAGCCGACTTGTGAGGAGCTGCACAACTCCACTCACAACGGTCATTAGCCGGGGAGCCTTGCTCTACCCGCTATATAACGCCTGTCAGCCGAGACTCATCTCATATTTCCGCTGGTGAATGGCTCTGATACCAACTGTGACGCCCCACTTCCCAGAGGGGTCACCCCTCCAGAACTACTCTAGCTTTAGCACGCTTAACTCATCTCTGTTCCTCTTGGATCTTGCACCATCCAAAATGCTATAGCCGGTTAGAGATTTAGTCCTATTATATCATTTATATAGAGGACTATCCAAATTCGGGGGGTGTCCACAGTCGGGCAAGTGCGGGTCGGCCGCACGCAGTCGCGGTTTATAGTTTTCGACCGGGACGTGTATCTTGCTGATTGGTGTTCGCTCTGGATTGCACAGCTGCATTCGAAGAAGCCCTGGCCGAGTTACAGGAGGGTTTTCCCCCGGTCGAGTTACCGAGAGGATGCATTTGTCCCTGGCCGAGCTACCAGGAGGGTACCTTTCCCCGGCCGAGTTACCGGGAAGACTGTTTACCCGGCCGAGTTACCGGGAGGACCTTTTCCCTGCTGCGTTACCAGGAGAGTTCTTCCCTGGCCGAGATACCAGCGGAAGCTCGCCCCCGGCCGGGCTACCGGGTGGCTGCGGGGAAATGACATGTGCGGGTGGTCATTTTCATATTGTGCTAGATGTCATTTAGTACAGCATTGCATTGAGGCATATAGTGATAGATTTACTTACAGCTTTCATTCCAGTATTATCTATCTATCTATATATCTGTTTTTGCCTCCAGTGGACTTGGTGGGCTACCGAGGATATGGCATCGGTACCCACTGAGATCTGACTTTTAGTTGATCTCACACCCGCCGTGTGTGACAGGTATTACTGAGGAGGCCGTTCCAGGGCCGGCGCGTGCGGAGTCTTCAGACCGTGGCAAGGGCTTGGCCGACTAGTGCCACTTGGGTCTGTTGAGTCACAGGTAGAGCTACTCGGGTATTTTGGTTCCCACTTTTGTATCTGTTAGTGGTGGTGTACCCCTTTTGGGAGGTAGCGGATGTTGTACCTGGACTATGTACTTAGTGACTCTTGTATGCAGTTTACTTTATTTAGTGTTGCATCTCCTTTGCTCTGATACTTGTATGGCTAGATCCCTTCTTGCAGGTTAGACGCTTCGTCTGTGCGGCAGTTTCCGCACAGACGGCGGGTCTGTTGGCGAGCCCGGGTCGCAGGCTCGACCCCGGGGCGTGACAGATTAGGTGGTATCAGAGCCTAGGTGTTTAGGTCTTTGGGGGACTTAGGGACCCTAGGCTTTTGTTTGGACAGTAGAGTGACTGTCGGGAGAGTTGTGTGATAGCGAGAGTTTTGGTTGTGTTGTGACTCCCCGGGATGTCGGGCGAGTGACCTTACATGTTAGCTCTCTAAAGTAGTTCTGTTGGCTGCAGACAACACAACACTTTAGAGCTGGAAACATGTCTTAAAACTCTCGCTGTCTTTGGGTTGTGAGGTTTTTGTTCTCTGACACCCTGTTTTCCCTGTCGCAGTTGCCTGAGATGCCTCCTAGACGTCGTGCGACGACGCGGGCGCACTCCGCGTCGGAGGACAGGCCCGAGCAGGAGGAGGTTGCACAGGGTGAGGTTCCTGAGCTGCGGGCCCAAGTGGCCCAGATGTCTGACCAGGAGCTGCGGGCCCAAGTGGCCCAGTTGACTGAGGCGTTGCGGCGCCAGGAAGAGGCTGCCAAACGCCAGGAGGAAAATGTGGAGCGGATGATGAGATTACTTGAGCAGAGGACATCTGCGGCACCGCCAGCGGCGACTTCGTCGACCTCATCTCAGATCGCCCCTTTGACAGAGTTGGAGCAGAGGGAGCTCACGGATCGTTTAGCTTATGTCAGCCAGTTCCGTCCTCCGCGTTTCGCCGGGCAGAGTTCTGAGCCGCGGGAAGTAGAAAACTGGATTTCAGCATTAGAGAAGTTGTTCGAGAACCTGTTTATTAAGGAAAAGCATCAGGTATATTTGGCTACTCACTTTCTGGAGGGTGACGCTGAGACTTGGTGGCGTCGTGTCCGCCCCCCGGGACCGCCAGGAGCTCCGGTGGTGTCTTGGCAGGAGTTCCGCGCTTTGCTGCTCGGGGCCTACTTCCCCGACAGTGCAAAGCAGAAGCTTGAGGGGGATCTCCGTCGACTGCAGCAGGGTAGCCGACCCCTTCCGGACTATATTCGAGAGTTCCAGCGCTTATTGAGCAGCGTGCCGCATGTTGCCCTGATGAGGCCCAGAGAGTGGACCTATTCGAGCGAGGGCTGCACCCGGATATCTATCACCTGGTTCATTCTCACCGATCGTTGACGCTGGACGCGGCCATGGAGCGTGCACGGTGGGTCTCTCGAGGGCGGGTGATCATGGCTGAGAGGGGCGGGGCGCCGGGGTCTAGTTCTGGAGAGAAGCGCCCCGCACCGCAGGATTCGGGCAGACGAGCAGACCGCGGCCCCCGAGGCCGCCCCAGATTCCGCCTCGAGGCCGCGGGGCACAGAGGAGACAGAGATCGGGAGGCTCCGGCCTCCTAGGCAGCAGCAGCAGCAGAGCCGCACTGACAGTTGTGTGATTTGCGGCGGACCCCACACCCCCCAGCAGTGTGACCAGCGGCAGGGCCGATGTTACCGGTGTGGGCAGGCAGGGCACAGATCGTGGTCTTGTCCTGGAGCGGGGTCATCAGCAGCGCCGGCAGCTTCGGTTCTTCCTACACCGCCCTTTCTGACGGGCGGATCCTCGACAGGGGTTGGCCAGGGGGATAGGGCCACTTCGTCACGACAGTCGGGCAGGCGACCACCCCCGAGCGGCAGGGTGTACACCGCACAGGTCGATGATGCGGAGGCAGCTGGCCACGTGGTGGCAGGTATTATCCTTATCTCCTCTACTCGCACTAGAGCTTTATTTGATACCGGAGCATCTCATTCATTCATCAGTAGGACTTTGCATTCATGCATGGGCTAGAGATAGGACTGTTGCCTTGTGCTCGTGAGGTTCAGGTACCCGATCATGTTCTACGCGTTGATGAGTGTTGTTGGTCCTGCCCTGTGCAGTTAGGGCCTTGGACTTTATCTGTTGACCTTTTGGTCCTTCGCCAGCTCCAGGATTTCGACGTAGTTTTGGGGATGGATTGGTTGACTCGGTATTACGCTGCTATTGATTGTCGAGAGAGGACTGTGACCCTCAGGGAGCCGGGACAGGAGGAGTATGTTTTCAGAGGTTGTCAGAGTACGCTGTTCGCAGCGACGATCTCTTCTGCTAGAGCCCGACAGCTGATGAGTCACGGTTGTGTTGCTTTCTTAGCTACTGTGGTAGAGGCGCCTACGGCGATGCCTGGACTCGAGGACATTCCTATCGTCCGAGAGTATCCAGATGTGTTCCCTCCCGAGCTATCGTCTATGCCGCCGGATCGAGAGATTGAGTTTGTGATTGACGTGGTCCCTGGAACCACGCCAATCTCTAAGGCACCCTACAGAATGGCACCAGCAGAATTGAGAGAGCTAAAGGCTCAGCTTCAGGATCTCATGGATCGCGGGTTTGTTCGTCCTAGTGTTTCTCCTTGGGGAGCCCCGATTCTTTTTGTGAAGAAAAAGGACGGGTCACTTAGGCTTTGTGTGGACTACAGGGAATTGAATAAAGTGACCGTCAAGAACAAGTATCCACTTCCTCGGATTGATGATTTATTTGATCAGCTTCAGGGAGCCACGGTTTTCTCGAAGATAGATCTGCAGTCCGGTTACCACCAGCTGAGGGTGAGGGCCGAGGATGTGTCCAAGACGGCGTTCAGGTCCCGGTATGGGCATTACGAGTTTACAGTGCTACCTTTTGGTTTGACGAATGCCCCGGCGGCGTTCATGGATCTGATGAACCGAGTCTTTCAGCCGTACTTGGACCGTTTTGTGGTGGTTTTCATTGATGACATCCTGATTTACTCCCGTAGCGACTTTGAGCACGAGGAGCACTTGAGGTTAGTGCTGCAGCTTCTGAGGGAGAAAAAGCTGTATGCGAAGTTAAAGAAGTGCGCCTTTTGGCTTCGGGAGGTTTCTTTTCTAGGCCACATTGTTTCAGCCGCAGGAGTGGCAGTGGACCCGGCAAAGATAGTTTCAGTTCGGGATTGGCCTAGACCTACGACGGTGGCGGAGATTCGGAGCTTCGTGGGCCTTGCGGGCTACTACCGTCGTTTTGTTGAGGGCTTTGCGAAGCTCTCTTCTCCCCTCACCAAATTGACCAAGAAAGGGGTAAAATTTGTTTGGACAGAGCAATGCCAGCAAAGCTTCGAGGATTTGAAGCAGAGGTTGATTTCAGCACCAGTTCTTGCACTACCAGTTATGGGAGAGGGGTACGTGATTTACAGTGATGCCTCCCACAGCGGCCTTGGTTGCGTGTTGATGCAACATGGTAGGGTGATTGCCTACGCTTCTCGCCAGTTAAAGGATTATGAGAGGAATTACCCTACACATGACCTTGAGCTCGCTGCTGTGGTTTTTGCCTTGAAGCTCTGGCGGCACTATTTGTATGGCGAGCGCTGTGAGATTTTTTACCGATCATCAGAGTTTGAAGTACCTGTTCACCCAGAAGGGAACTCAACCTAAGGCAGCGCCGGTGGCTTGAGCTGTTAAAGGACTATGAACTTGAGCATTCTCTATCATCCCGACAAGGCTAACGTGGTCGCGGATGCTTTTAGCAGGCGAGCAGGGCAGGACCTTGAGTATGCTTATTACCCAGCAGAGACCACTGAGAGAGCAGCTGAGGAGTTTGGATATAGAGGTTGTGTCCCCGGGGGTTTCGGCAAGACTTATGTCTATGGTCTTGCAGCCCACGCTACTGGACCAGGATTAGAGAGAAGCAGAGTGGGGACCCCTATCTTCTCAGGATTCGAGACCAGATGCAGCTTGGACAGAGCGGGGGACTTTTCTGTGGATGTCGCTGGAGTACTCAGGTACAGGGACCGCATTTGTGTACCGGCGGATGAGGATATTAGAGAGCTGATCCTGAGAGAGGCTCACTATACACCTTACACCCTCCATCCTGGGGAACTAAGATGTATAGGGATTTGAAGACTCAGTTTTGGGTGGCAGGGCTTGAAGAGGGATGTTGGTAGGTTTGTGGCCCGCTGTCTAACTTGCCAACAGGTTAAAGCGGAACATCAGGTTCCCGCTGGCAAGTTACAAAGCCTACCAATCCCTGAGTGGAAATGGGATTGTGTTACCATGGACTTTATTGTGGGTCTGCCGAGGACTCAGGAGGAGGAGCCGATGCCATTTGGGTGATCGTTGATCGGTTGGACTAAATCAGCTCACTTTCCTGCCGATTCAGTCAGGTTGGGCCTTGGAGAAATTAGCGCAGTTATACCTTGACGAGATCGTGAGGCTTCATGGAGTGCCAGCTTCTATTGTATCAGATAGGGATCCCAGGTTTACCTCTCAGTTTTGGAGGAGCTTGCAGTCGGCTATGGGGACCCAGCTTCAGTTCAGCACTGCCTTTCACCCACAGACCGACGGACAGTCGGAGCGGACGATTCAGACCTTGGAGGACATGTTGAGAGCTTGTGTCCTGAGTTTTAGTGGCAGTTGGGATCGACACTTGAGACTTGCAGAGTTTGCCTACAACAATAGCTTCCAGGCGAGTATCCAGATGGCGCCCTTTGAAGCATTGTATGGTAGGAAATGTCGATCGCCTCTTTGTTGGAGTGATGTGGGTGAAAGAAAAACCTTGGGGCCTGACTTGCTCTTGGAGGCTGAGGAGAAAGTTAAGGTTATTCGGCGCCACTTGGTCACTGCTCAGAGCCGACAGAAGAGCTACGCCGATAAGAGGAGGCGAGACTTGGTGTTTCTGGTGGGAGACCATGTGTTTTGAAAGTCTCGCCCTCTCGAGGGATTCGGCGCTTTGGGGTGCGCGGGAAGTTGAGCCCGCGTTTTATTGGCCCATTTGAGATTCTTGAGCGTGTCGGCCCTGTCGCCTATCGGATTGCTCTACCGCCACGGCTAGCCGGTACTCATGATGTTTTCCATGTATCTGTGTTGAGGAGGTATGTCTATGATCCCTCTCACGTTGTGGACTTCACTTCTTTGGAGCTGGACGAGGACCTGCACTTCCGGGAGCGCCCGATTCGAATTCTTGCTCAAGAGTCGAGAGAATTGCGAAGTCGGGTAATACCTTATGTGAAGGTATTGTGGAGCCACCACGATGAGAGAGAGGCTACTTGGGAGCCAGAGGATGAGATGAGGAATACCTACCCACACCTTTTTGAGGCCCCCTCCTGACCTTTGAGCTTTTTGGGTTTCGAGGACGAAACCATTTTGAAGGGGGGAGAGTGTAGTATACCGGTTTTTGGGTTGAGCTTTCTGACTCCACCGACGAGCCTTTTGACTGGAAAAAGGCGTGAGCGCGTATATTTTCGATTTACAGCGGTGTTCGGGTGGTTCCGGGCGGCGGCGGAGGTGCCGGGGACGAAAAGTGAGTTGTCGTGGCCTAATTCTTTGATTATTTTAATTGTTTAAATTGCTTTTATTTTAAATTTTGGTGTTTCCTTATCCTTCCTGCAGCTAGGGGAGTGGGAGGTGGCAGAGAGAGAGAGGGAGTTGGTGATTTAATTATTGGAGGTGTGTAGTAGCTAATTAATTAGCCCTGGGTGAGTTGGTGGCACTAATTAATTAGTTTCCCTCTTTAAAAGCCCTCTCTCACTCTCTCTCTCGAACCATCTCATCCCTGTTTTTCTCCAAGTGACTTTTGGGGTTTGGTCTGAAGCTGAGGAGGAAGGAAGGAGGAGGAAGAAGAAGGAGAAGAGAATGAGAGGTGTTCTTGTGCCGTTTTCACCGCCGCAAGGACGCGGAGCCGGGCGAGGGCGCGGCGAGCCTCGTGGAGGTGTGTTCTAATTTATTTAATTTTCTTATTTGCTCGCGTGGTTTTGGCTCTCTCTCTCTCTCCTTGCTTTTCTTTTTTCCTTCTTTTGCTGCTCGTGGGCGTGGGGCATGCTGTCCAGTTTTTGGGCAGTGAGTGGCTCGGGAGGCGAGTCGCCGCACGGACGGGCTGAGGCGTAGCTCGCAGCAGGCGCCGCTGCGCGGGCGCGCCTGAAGCGCCGGCGCGCAGCAGCGCCCTGCTGCTGTGGTCGTGCAGCGGAGCGCCAGGCCCGCAGCAGCCCACCCCCCTGGGCGCCCCGCAGGGGCTTGTGCGCGCAGTTGGCCGCGGGCACTGCGCGGACCGCGCGCAGTGCCGCGGGCCCCGCGCGGGCCGCGCGCGGCACTGCGGTGCGCGCGCAGTGCCGCGGGAACTGCGCGTACCGCGCGCGGGCGGCCTTGTGCCGCGGCGGGCCCTGCAGTCCGCGCGCAAGGCGCGCGGGCCTGCCAGGCCGCGCGGGTGCCCAGGTGCCACGGCGGGCCCCTGCAGGCCGCGCGGGCCTGCCAGCCGCGCGGGCGGCCCAGGTGCCGCGGCGGGCCCTGCAGGCCGCGCGCAATGTGCGCGGGCCTGCCAGGCCGCGCGGGCGCCTTGTGCCGCGGCGGGCCCTGCAGGCCGCGCGCAAGGCGCGCGTGCCTGCCAGTGCCGCACGCAAGGCGCGCGGGCCTGCCAGGCCGCGCAGGAGCGGCCTTTGTGCCGCGGCGGGGCCCTGCAGGCCGCGCGCAAGGGCGCGCTTTGCCTGCCCGAGGATCCTCCTGCGTGGTCGGGGTGGGCGGGGCCCAAGTGCACGTCCGTCGGGCCCTGCAGGCCCTCGCGCGCAAGGTGCGCGCGCCTGCCAGGCCGCGCGGCGGCCCTTGTGCCGTCCGGCGGGCTTGGAGGCAGGCCTCGCGCTGGGCGCAGTGGTCCTGCAAGGCTCCGCGCGGGGCCGCCTTTGTGCCGTGCGGCCGCGGGCAGCGCTGTTGCCCGGCGCGGGCTGCCAGGCCGCGCGGGTGGCCCAGGTGCCACGGCGGGCCCTGCAGGCCGCGCGGGCCTGCCAGGGCCGCGCGGGCGGCCCAGGTGCCGCGGCGGGCCCTGCAGGCCGCGCGCAAGGTGCGCGGGCCGCCAGGCCGCGCGGGGCGGCCTTGTGCCGCGGCGGGGCCCTGCAGCCGCGCGCAGGCGCGCGGGCCTGCCAGGGACCGCGCGCAAGGCGCGCGGGCCTGCCAGGCCTGCGCGAGCGGCCTTGATGCCGCGGCGGGCCCTGCAGGCCGCGCGCAAGGCGCGCGGGGCCTGCCAGGCCGCGCGGGCGCCCAAGTGCCGCGTCGGGCCCTGCAGGCCGCAGCGCAAGGTGCGCGCGCCTGCCAGGCCGCGCGGGCGCCTTGTGCCGCGGCGGGCTTGCAGGCCTCGCGCTGGGCGCGTGGGCCTGCAAGGCGCCGCGCGGGCCGCCTTTGTGCCGTGCGGCCGCGGGCAGCGCTGTTGCCGACGCGCGGGCTGCGGCCCGGCCGCGCGCCGCGGTGTGGGTGCGATGGGGCTTCCGCGCCACTCGCTGCGTTCTCGTCGCCGGAGGAGGTTTTGTCGCCTTGTGGGCGTGGTTTTCGATCGCGGCTTTTCTGATTCCAGTTTCCACCTTTTCTCAGTGTTCCTCTGTGTCAGCTTGGCTACGTGATCAGTGGTGAGCGCTGTGCCGCGAGGAGTTGTGAGATCGCGCTGAGACCTTCGTTGGGCGCAGCGGCTTTTGCGGGTTCTACACAGGTGGGTTGGTTTCTTCCGACGGACCACGGGATGCCCCTTTTCTTTACGAACGCAAAGGTATCGTGACCTTACGCTGTCGGGCAAGTGCGGGTCGGCCGCGCAGGTCGAGGGTTATAGTTTCCGACCGGGACGTGTATCTTGCTGATTGGTGTTCGCTTTGGATTGCACAGCTGCATTCGAAAGCCCTGGCCGAGTTACCAGGAGGGTTTTCCCCCGCCGAGTTACCGAGAGGATGCATTTGTCCCTGGCCGAGCTACCAGGAGGGTACCTTTCCCCGGCCGAGTTACCGGGAAGACTGGTTTACCCGGCCGAGTTACCGGGAGGACCTTTTCCCTGGCTGCGTTACCAGGAGAGTGCTTCCCTGGCCGAGATACCAGCGGAAGCTCGCCCCAGCCGGGCTACCGGGTGGCTGCGGGGAAATGACATGTGCGGGTGGTCATTTTCATATTGTGCTAGATGTCATTTAGTACAGCATTGCATTGAGGCATATAGTGATAGATTTACTTACAGCTTTCATTCCAGTATTATCTATCTATCTATCTATCTGTTTTTGCCTCTAGTGGACTTGGTGGGCTCCCAGGATATGGCATCGGTACCCACTGAGATCTAACTTTTAGTTGATCTCACACCCGCCGTGTGTGACAGGTATTACTGAGGAGGCCGTTCCAGGGCCGGCGCGTGCGGAGTCTTCAGACCGTGGCAAGGGCTTGGCCGACTAGTGCCACTTGGGTCTGTTGAGTCACAGGTAGAGCTACTCGGGTATTTTTGGTCCCCACTTTTGTATCTGTTAGTGGTGGTGTACCCCTTTTGGGAGGTAGCGGATGTTGTACCTGGACTATGTACTTAGTGACTCTTGTATGCAGTTTACTTTATTTAGTGTTGCATCTCCTTTGCTCTGATGCTTGTATGGCTAGATCCCTTCTTGCAGGTTAGACGCTTCGTCTGTGCGGCAGTTTCCGCACAGACGGCGGGTCTGTTGGCGAGCCCGGGTCGCAGGCTCGACCCCGGGGCGTGACACTACTGCAGCTTGCTGCTACCAGTAGCAGCTGCATCAATTGTAGCAGCTGCTGCAGCAAGCAGCAGCTGAACATGGTGGCTTGCGCAGGCAGCTGAGCAACCAGCTGCCTGCTTGCAGCTGCCTAGGCAGCTGCGCAGGCAGCTGTGCCATGCAGCTGCCTTGTGCAGCTGCAATGGCAGCTACATTGGGCAGCTGCATTGGCAGCTGCCTTAGGCAGCTGAGCAGCTGCAATTGGCAGCTGCGCAGGGATCAGCTGCCCATATGGCAGCTGAATTAAGCAGGAGAGCTGCAATGGTAGCTGCCTTGTGTAGCTACAAAGGCAGCTGCCATGGCGGCTGCATTGGTGTGGCAGCAAAGATGGCTGCTTGGCTGCTGCAATTCAGCAGCAGCACTTTGACAAAAAAAAAAAAAGAGAGAAAAGAGAGAAGAAGAGAAAATAAGAGAAGAAAAATTTTTCTTCTTCTTTCCTTTTCTTCGATTGTAATAACACTCGGTTAATTATTTTCGTTGACCTTGACTTCTGGTACAAAATTCAATAGTTTTAGTATTTCTCGTGCTTTTCTTTCGTCAAGCGGGTTTTAGCGACGCGATCGGGGGGGGGGATTCTGATGTGCGGATCTCCCAAATCGGGCCTTTTCGTGCTAATGGGTACTACCCAATGGGTTGAACCCGTTAAGGGTTCGATCCATCGGAGGATCGGTTGGGGTTTTCCCCGCTTATATATATATATCCCTCCTTAGGGTTTGTACATACACATAATTAATCTTCTTTACTCATTTGTTAGTAGAAAAGGTTTAGACCGTTGCTACCCGGTTAGGGTTTTCTTCCCTCGACCTACTCGTGGTGACGAAACCAGAGCGAATCAACGCCTTCTGCAGAGAGCGAACCCCGAGGAGCACCATCGTCGGTTGGATCGCGTCGCCTTCTCCTTCCAACGAGGTTAGCCTACCTCGTTATTTCTCGGTCCCGGATCTTTTTCGTTTTTTTGTTTCTTTTCGCTCTCGTTGCGTCGCTACGGCAGCCTCACCGCCCTCGCCGTGCGCTGCGGGTGCATGCCCGTGAAGCGCGGGGCCGCGTGCCGCCAGCCTAGCCGCGTGGGGCCACGTTGCGCTGCGGGGGCACGCCCGTGCAGCGTGGGGCCGCACGCAGCAAGCCGGCAGCACGGGGCCGCACCGCGTTGCGGGCGCATGCCGCGCAGCGCGGGGCCGCGCGCAGCCAACCCGGCCGCGCGGGGCCACGCCGCGCTGTGGGTGCATTGCCGCGCAGCGCGGGGCCACGCTGCGCTGCGGGCGCACGCCCGCGGAGCTCGGGGCCGCGCAGCGCGGGGCTGAGCGCCGCCAGGGCTTGGCCGCGCGGGGCCCTGCAGCGCTCCGGGCGCATGCCCGCGCAGCGTGGGGCCATGCGCAGCCATCCGGCCGCGCGGGGCCACGCCGCGCTGCGGGTGCATGGCCGCGCAACGCGGGGCCACCCTGCGGTGCGGGCGCATGGCCACGCAGCGCTGGGCCGTGCGGGGCCTTGCAGCGCTGCGGGCGCATGCCCGCTCAGCGCGAGGCCGCGCGGAGCCAGCCGGCCGCGCGGGGCTGCGCCGCACTGCGGGCGAATCCCGCGCAGCGTGGGGCCGTGCGCCGCCAGGGCTTGGCCGTGCCGGGCCTTGCCGCGCTGCGGGTGCTTGCCCGCGCAGCGCGGGGCCGCACGCCGCCAGGCTTGGCCTCGCGGGGCCATGCCGCACTGCGGGTGTGATGATCCGGACTCCCGCAGGAACTGTGCAACATTAAACAGTGACTGTAGGGAGCTTATTCGGTGAAACAGAGCTTGTAGAATCAAAATTGGACATTTAAAATAGACTCTGCGCAAAAATCGGAGCAAATGGAATTTTCCAGGAGCTTTCGGCAAAATTTCGGATGAGAATTTGGCGAAATGGACGTCGTATTTGGACTCAGCGCGCGAAAACGATCGAAACGGTATATTTACTTTAATTTTTCGGCGCAAAATTACTGTTCACGCCGGAACAGTAACTCCGGCCGCCGGAATTACTGTTCCGGCGCGCGGCGAGCGGCGGCGGGCGGCGGCGCACGGCGGCGGGCAGCGGCGGCACAGCGGCAGAGGGCGGCGGCGCGCGGCGCGGGCAGCGCGGGCAGGCACGGGCAGGGGGCGCTGGTGCGCGGTCCACGGCATGGCGTGCACCGGGTGCACCGAAGTCTCCCCTTGCCACGTGGCGCTTCCCCATTGGCCGGCCGGCTTCTAGAAGCACGTCGGAGGGTGACACGTGGCGCTCCCCTATTGGCCGACATCTTCCGGAAGACCCGGCGCGGGGACCGGGCCTGTGGACCACGTGGACACGTGGCAGCTTCTGAGTGGCCCTTGCACAGGCTGTTTCCTGTTTTGTGGACACGTGGCGCATTTTGGTTGGCCCGTTTCGGTGTTTCCTGTTCGGATCCGATCCTGTGTGGAGCCTCAGCCCATTATAAATAGCAATCCCCACCCTCCTCATTCCCACCTCGGTTTGCGTGCCGTAGAGAGAGAATCTGAGGTTGGGCCCTTTAGGAAAAATATTCCTCTCTCTCTCCTCTCTCTCTCCTCCAGATTTTAGAATTTTTGGAGTTACAGATAAAGAGTTATGTGCGATGCGGCGCACTGCGACGGTTTTCTTTTTCGGCCCATTTCCCGTCGCAGTTCCGTCGGAAATTCCCTGAGTACTAACCAGGAGGAATTTATGGACGATTTTCACGACAGCGCGTTCCTAAGAGGTAAGGATTTGATTTTCATGTTGATCACTTTGCTCCATTTCATACTTTTGGCACGATTCCCGAGGTCTCTTTGACCCCCCTTTTTGCTGTGGAAATTTCTGGACAGCATCGACTTCTCTGATTTTTATCTTGGTGTAGGAGCATCAGATCGAGACGTTTAAAGAGTCGATTTTGATCTTCTCTTCGCGAGGAACGCAACCGTAATTTTTTCTGGATTTTTCTGAGCACTATATAGAGGTGAAAAACTCCTCTCTTTTCGTGCTATTTGAAAAACAGCAAAAGCTGTATTTTTATGAATAATATAGTTACACCCTGTGCAATGTGTGTTGCTGTAGGGCACCGTTTTCGGCAGACAGCAGTTCCAGGGGACTGTGGACAGCCAGGAGACTATCTGGGTGTGATTTTGAGCTGTTCGAGGTGGGCAGTTGTTGCTTACCTCATTTTTAACAAGCTCACTGGGATTACTGGAACTCCCCTAAAATTTAATTGATGAGAACAATTGGGACAAACTAATATGACAATTGATGAGAACAATTGGGACAAACTAATATGACCATTGATGAGAACCATTGGGACAACTAACAGGACAAACTAACAGGACAAACTAACAGGACAACTAACAGGACAATTGATGAGAACCGCTGGGACGAACTCTCCTAAAATTTAATATAACCCCACAGATAACTTATATTGGGACACTGTGATTCGGACAAAGGCTATAATCTCGCATGCAATAACTTTTATAACAATCAATCTTTTTAAAATAAATATTTGACACTTTTCTACAGCTTTTAAATAATGGCATGCTTTCTTGCTCATCTAGTTATCCACTATTTATTGCTACACTATCATCTTGAGATTTGTACATGTTTCATTGTTGTCCTGTGCATCCAGAGGCTTGTTGCTCAAGTGTGAGCAGGGGTTTGGGATAGTGTAGTCGAAATTGCATTAGATTGTGGATTTGTGGGGTATTACGGTAACCGCGGACAGTAGGCGGTCGACCAGATGTTTACCCTTGCATCAGATTGGGGTTGAGTCTGGTTTATTGCATCAGCTGGGGATTGGGTTTCTGTAGTGGATGGAGTTTCCCACTTTGATCATAGTTATGATCCAGTCCTGCTATATTGAGATATGTGCTACAGAGATACTTGAGATACTGATGACAGAGATGCTTTACTCGTGTGGGTCGCTCCCCTCGAGTGCCACTCCGGAGGTGGGCTTTTTCAGACCCAGCCGTGTGTGCCGGTCTGATACTTATGTTGGGATGCGAGCCGTGCGGCCGATCCCGCGGTTTCGAGCCGTGTGGTGCAGATTCCGTTGAGCAGCGTGACCAGTTGTTACTGGTGTCTGATTGGATTTATTTGGACAGATATCCATTTCTGAGAGCATGGCATACAGTTTGGAACAGCAGAGTAGTTGTGTAGTTTTCCTGTTTCAGGCCATCTTATGTATTTTACCACTTCTCCCTTTTGCCTCTAGTAGATTCCTATGTGGGTGCGTGTCAGAGGTGAAAAGGTTTTACCCACGAGGGGAGGCCTGCTGTTATCTGGTAGTTCTCACCCCCTATTGTTATTTCTGTTTCTTTCTTCTCCTTTAATTTTGCAGAGTCATCTGCAGTAGCTGTTAGGCCTTCGGCAGGCGGATTCGAGGTAAAGGGGATCGCAGAATAGATAGATCTCCTGTGAGATTGAGAGTTGTTAAATAGACGTTGTACCCTTCACTCAGACTGTGGTATCCTCCTTTTATTTGGGTCTGGCTTCTGCCAGCAGGTTGTACTATTTGGTGAGCTGAGAGATTATTGTTCTTATTACTGCTTTATTTGTAGTTCCAGTCTGAGATACTATGTGGTTTTTCTACTCCAGCTCTGTATTATGCTCTTTTATTGTTCATATTATATCGGAGCAGGTTACCAGCGCTTCGTGTACTCGGGAAATCCCGTGTGCACGGCGGATCTGTTGGCGAGCCCGGGTTCCGGGGCGTGACAGATTAAGTTGGTATCAGAGCTTAGGGATAGGTCAGTTGGGACTTAGGAAACCCTAGGCTTTTGGTAGACCCTAGGATAATAGGGTACGAGAGACGTGATATTTGTGAAAGTCGTTGATTTATTGTTTGACTCTTCCAGTGAGAGAAGAGGGATCGACATGCCCAATTTCTGGTGAACCGTTATGTTGGCTGCAGACAACATAAAGTCACAGAAATATGGGGATGTCTTTGACTTTCGCTAGATTGGGTCGTGTGGGGATATGATACTGAGTGTGGTTTCTTGTGGTAGGATGCCTCCGCGACGTAGGATGTTGACGCGTTCTCAGCCTGATTCCCCTGAGCCCGACCAGAGGAGTCCGGGCAGGGCCAGCAGAGTGAATGTGCCAGAGCTACAAGCTCAGATGGCCCAGATGTCAGAGGCTGTTCGGCGTCAGGAGGAGGCTATGGGTCGGCTGACGCAAATGTTAGAACAGAGGGCGCAGCTTGTTGTAGCACCCCCGGAGAGTTCTCCCGTACCTTCTTCCCTGCTGTGAATCCCCCAGCTGTACCGGTGACCCCGACATCCCCTGTTGCTCGGGGTACTGGTGGACAGCCGACTGGGCTGACAGGATCTCTGACCCCGGCAGAACAGCGGGGAGTGTGTGGACCTGTTGATGAGGTTCCGCCAGTTTGACCCACCCCATTTTTCGGGGCAAAATGCAGAGCCGTGGGAGGCAGAGTCGTGGATCACGGCGATGGAGCGACGTTTTGGAGACGTTGTTATCGAGGAGCGATATCAGAGGTGGTTATTAGCGACGAACCTTTTTGGAGCACAACGCCGAGGCATGCGGTGGCGGCGTGTTCGACCAGCTGGTCCGCCTGGGGCTCAGCTCCTGACCTGGGCGGAGTTCCGCAGTCTCGTTCTCGGGGCTTTCTTCCCTGAAAGCGTCCGACAGAGATTGGAAGGAGCAGATGAGAAACCTTCGCCAGGGGAATCGGCCCGTACACGAATACATTGCCAATTTCAATCAGTTGTTGGCATGTGTACCGAACGTGGCCAGGGATGAGGCGCACCGGATTACATGTTCGAAGCGAGGGTTGCGCCGGGACCTTTTTCAACTTGTTCGCTCGCGAAGGTTTGCATGACCTTGGAGGCCTCAATGGAGCAGGCACTCTACGTTGAGTGCGGGGGAGTAGTAATGGAGGAGGTAGATCCAGCTCCCGTGGTGATCCCGGGGGCGAAGCGACCGGCATCGGAGGTTGGGGGACAAGCTAGTTCGTGGAGGCCGCCCCGACGCCTCTGCCACAGTTCTTCCGGCCAAGGACGGTCTGAGCGGCGAGGGCCTGGTGGATCCCAGAGGCCCCAGCAGCGGCAGCAGCAACAGCAGAGATCCAGCCGTCGCAGCGTGGGTCGCAGCGACAGCCCAACGACAACGGCAGTCTCAACAGCAAACAGTCAAGTCACGACAACCACGGGCCCCCGGCAGTTGTATTTTCTTGTGGAGGTCAGCATTTTTCCAAACCCTGCGGACAAGCGGTGGGGTCGCGGCTATAGATGTGGACAGCCCGGGCACCATTCAAGCTTCGTGCCCTTTTCGGCCCCCGCCACCCCTTCTTCAGCATCTGCTCCATCTTCATCTCAACAGCGGTCGAGGCTTCAGCGTCCATATGCTCCAGCAAGCAGGCCATCTTCTTCCCATCCCACGGAGGATGTATACGCCTCCAGCTCAAAGTGGGCGGGTGTATGCGGTCGCAGGTAGAGGACTCTTCAGCCGCAGATTACTGTGGGTGGCAGGTATCACCTTACCTTTCTGAATTAGGACTCGTACTTTATTTGATACGGGAGCATCACATTCTTTTATTAGTAAATCATTTGCATCATTACATGGGTTAGAGGTAGGACTTTTGCCACGTGCACGAAAGGTTCAGATTCCCGATCACACCTTGCACGTGGAGGGAGTGTTGTTGGTCCTGCCCGATGCAAATCGAGTCCTGGATTATGCCAGCAGACCTGTTGGTCCTGAGACAATTGAAGGACTTCGATGTGGGTCCTCGGGATGGACTGGCTGGCTCGGTATTTTGCGACTATTGATTGTGCCGCAAGGACCGTCACTTTTAGAGAGCCAGGCCAGGAGATGTTGGTATATCGGGGATGTCAGAGTGCTTTCTTTGCCTCTATGGTTTCGACTTCCCGAGCAAAGCAGATGATCCGTCGAGGATGTGTAGCCTTTTTGGCTAGTGTTGTTGAGGGGCCTACGGCGGCGCCGGGGACTCGGGGATATCCCTATTGCCCCGCGAGTTCCCGGATGTTTTTCCCCCTGAGCTTACTAGCATGCCGCCAGATAGGGAAATTGAGTTTGTGATTGACGTAGTCCCAGGAACTGCGCCAATCTCTAAGGCTCCTTACCGGATGGCACCGGCTGAGTTGCGAGAGCTTAAGGCGCAACTTCAGGATTTAATGGATAAGGGTTTTATTAGGCCGAGTGTATCGCCTTGGGGAGCGCCGGTGCTATTCGTGAAAAAGAAGGATGGGTCACTTCGATTGTGTGTGGACTATAGGGAATTAAATAAAGTGACCATCAAGAACAAGTACCCTTTGCCGCGCATCGATGATCTTTTTGATCAGCTGCAAGGGTCTTGTGTCTTCTCTAAGATAGATTTGCAGTCCGGTTACCACCAGTTGAAGGTGAAGGCCGAGGATATTCCGAAAACGGCATTTAGATCACGGTATGGGCATTATGAATTTACAGTTATGCCTTTTGGGCTAACTAATGCCCCTGCCGCATTCATGGATTTAATGAACCGGATCTTCCGACCGTACTTAGATCGATTCGTGGTAGTGTTCATTGATGATATCTTGGTCTACTCCCGAAGTGATGCGGAGCATGAGGAGCACTTGAGGATTGTGCTGCAACTTCTACGAGAGAAGAAGTTGTTTGCCAAACTGGCAAAGTGCGAGTTTTGGCTTCGGGAGGTAGTCTTCTTGGGCCATGTGATTTCTCTGCCGCGGTGTGGCAGTGGACCCAGCGAAGATTGAGGCAGTCCGTGATTGGCCCCGACCGACGACGGTTTCTGAGGTACGTAGCTTTATGGGTTTAGCTGGGTATTACCGTCGGTTTGTGGAAGGCTTTGCGAAGCTCTCCACACCCCTCACTCGCTTGACGCGTAAGGGAGTGAAGTTTATCTGGAGTGAGGACTGTCAAAAGAGCTTTGAGGAGCTGAAGAATAGACTGATGACCGCTCCTATCCTTTCCCTTCCTGTTATGGGAAAAGGATATGTGATCTACAGCGATGCATCACACAGTGGACTCGGATGTGTGTTGATGCAGGAAGGGAGGGTAATTGCATATGCATCAAGACAACTCAAAGAATATGAGAAAATTACCCTACCCATGACTTGGAGCTTGCTGCTGTAGTGTTTGCACTGAAGCTTGGCGTCATTATCTGTATGGGGAGCATTGTGAAATCTACACCGACCACAAGAGCCTAAAATACCTGTTCACGCAGAAGGAGCTGAATTTGAGGCAACGTAGGTGGTTAGAGCTATTAAAGGATTATGATGTAGATATTCTCTACCACCCGGGCAAGGCTAATGTGGTCGCTGACGCCTTGAGTAGAAGAGCGGTGCAAAGTTTGTCTATGTTGATCACAGACCAAGCGCCGCTATTAGAGGAGATGAGACGACTCGAGATAGAGGTTGTGTCCCCTGGGGTCACTGCTAGACTGACATCTTTAGTCTTGCAGCCCACTCTGCTGGACAGGATCAGGGAGAAACAGAGTGAGGACCCCCACTTGACCAGGATTAGAGATCATATTCCGAGTGATCAGTCTGGGGACTTTACGGTAGATGCCTCGGGAGTACTGAGGTACAGGAACCGAGCATGTGTGCCAATAGATGTGGAGATTAGAGAACAGATATTGCGAGAGGCCCATTATACACCTTATACCCTACATCCTGGTGGGACTAAGATGTATAAGGACCTCAAGGCACACTTCTGGTGGAAAGGCATGAAAAGGGATATTGGGAGATTTGTGGCCAGTGTTTAACTTGTCAGCAGGTGAAAGCTGAGCATCGAGTGCCAGCTGGCAAGTTACAGAGTCTCCCAATTCCCGAGTGGAAATGGGACCACATTACGATGGACTTTGTGGTCGGACTACCGAAGGCACAAGGAGGAGCCGATGCGATCTGGGTAGTTGTAGATCGACTTACCAAGTCGGCGCACTTTCTGCCCATGCAGACTACGTGGCCACTTGAGCGACTAGCCCAGCTTTATCTAGACGAGATAGTTAGATTACATGGAGTACCAGCCTCCATTGTATCAGATAGAGACCCGAGGTTTGTTTCGCGTTTCTGGATGAGTTTGCAGACACCTTGGGACTCAGCTTAGGTTCAGTACTGCTTTTCATCCGCAGACGGATGGACAGTCAGAACGGACGATACAAATCCTGGAGGACATGCTGAGGGCTTGTGTCTTGGATTTCGGCGGAGGGTGGATTCGACACTTATCCTTGGCTGAGTTCGCGTACAACAATAGCTTTCAAGCAAGCATTCAGATGGCTCCGTTTGAAGCGTTGTATGGACGCAAGTGTCGATCACCGCTTTATTGGAGTGACGTGGGCGAGAGGCGGACCTTGGGACCAGATATATTGTTAGAGGCAGAGGAGAGGTCCGAGTGATTCGAACGGCATCTTCAAACCGCCCAAAGCCGACAAAGGAGTTATGCCGATATTCGGCGACGAGACTTAGAATTTCAAGTTGGAGAGCACGTATTCCTGAAAGTCTCGCCGTCCAAAGGAATCAGGAGATTCGGCATTCGTGGAAAGCTTAGCCCCCGATACATTGGACCCTTTGAGGTATTGGAGCGTATCGGGCCAGTTGCCTACCGACTTGCACTTCCTCCGAGGCTTGCTGGTGTCCATGATGTATTTCATGTTTCTACTTTGAGGAAGTATGTCTTCGACCCATCGCACGTCATCGACTTCACACCGCTTGAGATTAGCGAAGATTTGAGGTATGAGGAGCGCCCACTGCGAATTCTGGACCGAGAGGTGAGAGAATTGCGCAATCGGGCCATTCCCTATGTGAAAATCCAATGGGGCAATCATGACGAGCGCGAGGCTACATGGGAGCTCGAGTCGGAGATGAGGGATGCTCACCCCTACTTATTCGAGACATCGGACTGAGGATTATTGTTTAGTCTCGTTTCGAGGACGAAACTCTTTTAGTGGGGGAGGATGTGATGATCCGGACTCCCGCAGGAACTGTGCAACATTAAACAGTGACTGTAGGGAGCTTATTCGGTGAAACAGAGCTTGTAGAATCGAAATTGGACATTTAAAATAGACTCTGCGCGAAAATCGGAGCAAATGGAATTTTCCGGGAGCTTTCGGCAAAATTTCGGATGAGAATTTGGCGAAATGGACGTCGTATTTGGACTCAGCGCGCGAAAACGATCGAAACGGTATATTTACTTTATTTTTCGGCGCAAATTACTGTTCACGCGCCGTAACAGTAACTCCGGCCGCCGGAATTACTGTTCCGGCGACCGGCGAGCGGCGGCGGCGCACGGCGGCGGGCAGCGGCGCAGCGGCGCCACAGCGGCAGAGGGCGGCGGCGCGCGCACGGGCAGCGCAGGCAGGCGCGGGCAGGGGGCGCTGTGCGCGGTCCACGGCATGGCGTGCACCGGTGCACCGAAGTCCCCTTGCCACGTGGCGCTTCCCCATTGGCCGGCCGGCTTCTAGAAGCACGTGGGAGGGTGACACGTGGCGCTCCCCTATTGCCGACATCTTCCGGAAGACCCGGCGCGGGGACCGGGTGTAGTGTACCGGTTTTTGGTGAGCTTTCTGACTCCACCGACTGGTTTTTTTTTCTGGAAAAAGGCGTGAGCGCGTGTATTTTCGATTACAGCGTGTTTCGGGTGGTTCCGGGCGGCGCGGAGGTGCGGAGGTCGAAAAGTGAGTTGTTGTGGCTTTTTTTGATTATTTTATTCATTTATTGCCTTAATTAAACTTTGTTCTTTTTTGTACTTTCCTAATGCTGTTGGACCTCACCAAACCCTTCTCCCAGCTAACCTTTTTGGGTGGTCTGAAGCCGAGGGAAAAAGGAAGGATAGAGGAAGAAGAAGAGGAGCAGGAAAGGGGTGTTCTGACCCCTTTTGCTTCGCCGGCGAGGGGTGAGCCTACTGTGGGCGCGGCGAGCCTCCGGCGAGTGCCCCGACTGAGGATTAGCTCACTACGAGGACTGTGGTGTGCGTGGTACTACGCTGGAGCTGTTGGACCTCACCTGACGCTCTGTTTTGGCGCACGGATTGCGGACTCTTCGCA
>JAQNDB010005079.1:0-20962 GCA_029204045.2 Tillandsia leiboldiana | reverse complement strand
ATTTTCAGCACAGCCTTCCACCCCCCAGACGACGGACAGTCGGAGCGAGTGATACAGACCCTCGAGGACCTGCTTCGCGCCTGTGTACTTGACTGGGGGGTCGGTTGGTCACGCTACCTACCCCTCGTGGAATTTCCGCCTACAACAACAGCTACCAGGCCAGCATCCAGATGGCGCCCTACGAAGCCTTATACGGAGACGCTGCCGGTCCCGATCTGTTGGGACGACATGGGAGAACGGATATTTTTGGGACCCGATTTGGTGGAAGAAACTGAAGAAAAAGGTACGCCTCATCAAGCAGCGTTTACACGGCCGCCCAAAGCCGAAAGAAGAGCTACGCAGACCAGAGGCGCCGCGAATTACTGACTCCTGTATGACAGTTTTTCTTAGTGGTCCGGGGGCACCCCGACGCGGGAGAACCTAGCAATCGGTCAGGACGCGACAACGAAAAGGTGGGTTTTCCGGTCGAGGCTCAGTATAGTGTAGTATTTCCGAAAGGGATTTATTACATTTAATCGGTACTAAACGCTGACGGTTCTATGATTTACTATATTACCCCCCGTGTCTTGGTACTATGCTCGAGTTGCGACACGTGCACCCCCGCTTCGTGGCCACCGCTAAGGGTGCTCTTTCCGGAAAGGCGGTCTCCGACCCGTGTTACCCACGAGGGGATTAGTGGGGCCCCCGTAGGTGGGGTTCGAGGCACCAAGGTGTGAGCGGTGCGACCTGTCGGGATTGGTGCCCGACGAGGTCAGGTGTGCGACCTGCCGGGATTGGTGCCCGACGAGGTCAGGTGTTACAGGTGTTACTGGGGTTACAGGTGTCACAGGTGGTACAGTGGTTGCGAGTTACCTTTATGAGTTGAGTGGTTGCTCCGGCTAGTCTTACTTTTGTGGCTTGGTATTACTTTACTGCTTTAGTATTTTTATCATGATAGTGTCGCTGACTACCCACTCTGACAGGTACCTCCAGGGGTGAGAGGTAGGCGACGGTGAGGCCGAGGTGGGAGCAGTCAGGCTGTGGGAGCCCTAGTCTGGCCATTTTCTTTACTTTTCTCTGCATTCATTTGGTATTGTAGGTTACTGTGTGGTTCTCGATACCCTTGTGGGGTCGTGTCGATGTTGATTACTTTTGTTCTGGATATGCACTACTGTTTCCTTTATTATTCCCGTTTGGCCGTTTTCTAAACAAACCAACTAGAAAACAAAGAAAAAGGACTTCGAAAACCGTTTTCAAATTCTATGGTCGTGTGGGCCCGTTTTTCCAGACCATGTGGATTTATGCCGTTTTCAATCTGTTTTCGAAACCTGAGGCGTGTGGCCTGTTTTCAAAACTGTGAGTTTATCCTTTCAACTTGACTGCCACAGGCATTGTTTAGTCTTTCATGCACAGTTAGACCTCCGACTGTTGTGATTAAATGGAAAATGATTGCTTGTGTTTGACTGTTGTAATAGCCGCGATGCCGTGCATATACATAGGAGACTCTGCCCGATTTTCGAGTAAATCTGTATATGCGGCGGTCTGGGCATGCGCCCGGGAAGGAGGTTTTAAACAAAAAAATTTGTACGCGCCTTATGCTATACTTTTGTGCATCGTTTCCGCTAACAATAAAAACCCCCGGGGGTGACAGATTAAGATGGTATCAAAGAGACTTTGCTTTAATCACAACAGTGACGGCCCAACATCCACCGCGATATCACACTTAACTACGAATAAATGAAATGTGCAGGTTTAAGGGTTAGGACGTGAGAGATCGGGAAGTGGGGATTTGTAGATAATGTTTCTCTTTCTCTCTCGATTATTACGGTGGTTCTTCTAGCAGAGTTGAGTGGTAAGCTTTGGTTGGTGTGTCTGTACAGACAATGGTCCGAACCAGAGCGCGGGCGAGGATGTAGGGGCGGATGCGACGACATCAGCAGCTGCAGAGAACCAGCTCCTGCGGCAACAATTGAGGGAGATGGCGGGGCAGCTGGCGACCCTTACGGAACGTGTGCGTCAATTGACGCAGAAGCAACCGGTCGCATCCTGCCCCTCCACAGGGACCAATTGCACCGGCCGCAGCACCGCAAGCGACAGGGGCTGGGGTAGGGGCAAGCCCCTCTAACCGGCAGCAACGCCGGGCTAGCATCTACCCAGACCACGGCGCTGACGGCAGCACCTGCATCAGCGCCCGCGGGGCCGGGCGCCGGGGGCCCTCGCGGGAGTACCCTCCGCGGCCGCCACCGCCGCTGGGGAAGGGACAGTTACTTGTCACGCCCCGGGGTCGAAACTGCGACCCGGGCTCGCCAACAGATCCGCCACCTATGCCAAACCCGCATAGGCGAAGCGTCCTACCTGCAAAAAGAGCTACAGCTAACAGATATCAGAGCTAAAAGATAAAACTGCTATAGAATAAAATCAACCACTGTACAACTGAAGATAAAACAACAAGGTCCATCTCCCAAAAAGATAATCATACATAACCTCGAGTACAAAACTCATAGCTCACAGGGAGATATCTCAGATAAAACATCAGTGTACAAGCTCTCAATACATCATATCCTCACTACATCAGTCTCTCAAAAGAGGAAATAAATACCAATCTACCGACTACTGAAGATCTCCTCCAAAGGGGGGTACCGCTACTCTCCGAAGATGGGTCTGGATCTAGCTCGCTACTCCCTCACCCACGCACAGCAACCACAGACGGCAACACCCGCCAAGACTCTGCAAAACAAAGAGGAGAAAGGACAAAAGGGGGAAAACCCCCAACGGGTGTGAGAACTACGCAATAAAGGGAGTTCTCAGTAGGGTATCGCCACTAGGCCCGACGATCTGCCCACCAAGACTACTAGAGGCAAAAGATAACCGATGCAGTAAAACTGAAAGAAGAAGCTGGAAACACTCTACAGCTACCATGCCTCTATCCCAAATGCTCAAATGGGGAAACTCTGATGAAGATATGCAACACTCGTCACACGAGGTGCTCAACTGACCCAATCGAGCTGACTGCCACATCGGGTCCAGTCAAACCTGCGCCCACCTACAACCACCTCCCGCTGACGGGCAGGAATTACGTAGGGCGTCCAAACGGACTAACTCGCTATTGAGTAGTGGCTCATGCAGGCTATAGTCATAATCCATGCTCTCTCTCTCAGAACGGATAGACTCAAGATGCTCAACCTCTCACACATGGTCAAAGAACTCACAACGACCACGGGACCACCGTCAAACCCCGACGGTTCCCAACAATACTAGCACTGGTCTAAACACAGCTACTAGACTCCACTCGGTCCCCCAGGCACGAGTGTAACAAAAAGTATCTGCCTGAATAAACCCAATCGATAGACCAGTAATCACTGGTACTGCCTGCTCTGCTGTCGAACTCAAGAACCCTGCCTGGTGCCCGGCGCTCACACCGTGGAAAGCCTGCTCCGGAGTGGCACTCGAGGGGAGCGGACCCACACGAGTAAAGTATCACTGTAACAGCATCACTGTATAGAGTATCTCTGTAACCACTGTCTCATAATAGCAGGACTGGATCAAGACTATGATCAAAGTGGGAAACTCCGTCCACTAAACACAACCCCGATCTGATGCAATAGTACTCAACAAGTGGGAAACACCATCCACTAGAACAGATCTGATACCCAATCTGATGCAATAGTCAACATCCGGTCAACCGCCCAAAGTCCGCGGTCACCGCAATAACCCACAACCCACAATTGGTAAAATTAATCAAGATCCGGTCAACCTGCCTACTAATCCGCGGTTGCCGCAATAACCCACAATCCACAATTGGGTAAATTAATCAAGATCCGGTCAACCGCCTACTGCCGCGGTTGCCGCAATAACCCACAATCCATCATCAAGCACACCCTGTTCTCTGACCCTAAGGTCCAGCTACACTATCCCAAACCTCTGCTCGAACCCGAGCAACATGACTCAAAAGTCTAAATAAAAGGAGAAAGAAAGCATCAGTGTTTCTCCTAAGTCAAATTCCAATATGTAGTGCAGCAGTAAAAGATGGCCTAACTATATGTCCATACACATAGGTCCATACAAGCATGCATTTGTCCTCAAGAAGAATAAAGAAAATAAACCTCATGCCAAAATTATCAATGACCATACCTGTCCATAATTCTCAATCCATAATGGCTCCTCAGAGTAGAACCTGCACATAACTTCATAATCCTATCCCAATGCATAAACCATCCTCATAAAAGGTTATGTGCTAATATGGCATGATAATTAATCATCTAGGGCATCCTTGCCTTAGATAAGCTTCCACTAATCATCAACATGACTATTTGATTAATACCATTGTCATACTGTGAATAATTCACTTGCAATTTCCATAAAATCCTCATTGTTAAACTTACCGATCAGTCCCAGCTATTGTACCATTCACCTGCATGCAATGCTAACATAGAAAAATTTAGAGAAACCGTCCACCGGTTCCGGGAATAAGGCACCCACCTGAAAAGCTGACTGTCCAAAGCCCAACAGCTGAAAACACCAAATAACCCTAATCCCTTGCTCCAATAAGTTCAGCACACCCGTAACACTCCTGGCACAATACAAAGTCCACTAATTACACTAGGCTCCCAAATATAGCACTTAAAACCACATACAACCTCGAATTCTGAACTGTTAAATTATCACCTGCAGATAGTGCCCAGAAAATTCCAATAAAAATATCACAGCAATCCTTGCGTCGATAGCTTCGAAACGGTACCTTGCACGCCCAAATCGGAGTTCGGTAAGTCAAGATAAAAATTCGGCAAGGGGGGTACACTCATACAAAAATCTGTATTAAAACTGTACACTGTTCACTGAGAAAACAGTAATTTTCACCTCTGATGAAATCTCAGAAAAATCCAAGAAAAATACGAGCGCATTCCTTGCGATCTGTAGATGAAAAAGTTGTATAAGCTCGTTTCCGGCTGACGCTTGTGCGCAAAGATATGGCCAAAACACCTCGATGCTGTCCCACAAAGCCAAACAGAAAATGGGTCACAGTGTTGCCTCGGGATCCGTGCCAAAAACTCGCAACAGGAAAGCGCGATCAATACGAAAGATGAAGCCCTACCTCTTAGGAGTCTGTCGGCGCAAGAATCACAGCAAACTGATCTCGAGGTAGCCCAGGGGAGCTAAAACACTGTCGCTGCGCCGAAGAAGAACCCAGGAATGCAACGTCGCGCCGCGCCGTAAAATCCAGAACCTCGGGATGCGTGCTCCTAAAATCGTAGAACTTGGCAGGAAGATCAAGAATTAAGAGTTGAACAAGTCATCTTCAAGGTGCTCGGGCAGATGGTGCGTGGGCTGAGAGAAAAGAGCCAAAGAAGAGGGCTCGGGCTGCCTATTTATAGGCTGAGGAAACAATTGGAAAAATTCCCATTGTGTCCCAATTTCCGGGCGCCCGAAACTTTCGGGCGCGCACAGAGCGGCCCGGCCCACAACTTTCGGGCGCGCATAGTGCGGCCCGGTCCACCACACAGTCCAGTCCACTACTCCCCCGGGCCCCCACTGCACCCGGTGCACCTGCGCCCGCGAATGGCGACGCGACACGTGGCCCGGCAACCCGTGCACCACGCACGTCGCGCCGTGGACCGCGCACGTCGCGGCTGACCCGGGCCGTACGGCCACCTGCCCCGGTCACCCACTCCACCGGTTGCGTGGACCGGGAGCACAACACCGAACCAATCACCTCCTGCCACGTGTCCACCCGGTCTACCGTGCACCCGGACCAAATTCCGTAGACCGCGCCTTCAGATCCAACCAACCCCAAGCCGCCACGTGGCACCGCCCTGGTGCACGACCCCCGCGGTGGACCGCGCACCTGACCGCGCCCCCGCGCGCCTGCCCGCGCCCCTGTGCGCCTGCCCGCGGCCGCGCGCCGCCTGCCCGAGCGCCTTCCGCCGCCTTCCGCCGCTGCCCGCCGCCGCCAGCCGCCGCCGGCGATCGCCGGAAACACTGTTCCGGCGATGAACAGTAAAATTACTGTAGCAAGCTCCGAAAAATACATGTAAATAGCCCATCTTGACCGTTTTCGCGCGCTGATTCCAAATCCGGCGTCCATTTTGCCAAATTCCAATCCTATAAATTGCCGGAGGCTCCCGGAAAGGTATTTTTAATCCGAATTCCGCGCCGAGCCTAAATTTGATATCCACTCCTCGCGTAAACTGTTCTAAACATCCGATGGGGTCCCCCGATTACCTACGAGATCCATTTTAAGCCCTGAGTCCATCTCTTGTGTCCAAACTGGCGCGCGAACACCGCCGACATGCCACGTAGGCTTCCAGAAGCTGCTGGTCACACTGTAGAAGCCCTGCAAAGATCCGGGTCACCACATCCTCCCCCACTAGAAGAAAGTTTCGTCCTCGAAACTAAGGCAACTCCCAAGGAGTCCCAGAAACCAGGGGTCAATACTCAACACCGCCGTCTCCAGCTCCCAAGTCACCTATCACTCCCCGTGATTACTCCTCAGCAACAACAACAGCAACAACCAGTACGGCATAGCCCGATTGCGCAATTCCCTCACCTCACGAGTCGGAATTCGCAACGGCGTCCCTCGTACTCCAAACTCTCACAGACCCCAAAAGGAACGAGTCAACCACGGGCGAGGGGTCCAAAACATGACGCTCCAGAGCTGAGACGCAGAAAAACCTCAAAACTCCAACAAAAGGCGGGGGGAAAAGGAACAAACAGCCTGAGTAACACGCTCTAAAATCACTCCCAAGAGCCAGCTCAACCAAAGCGACCCGAATCACATCCACACAAACACCTGCACAGAAAAGGGGCCCAAACAAGCAGGGGTTCACACTCGGTCGCCCTCAAAACTCAACCACCTAAGTGGATTGCTCAGCCGCAGCCTTTCATCAAAAGGGATCCTCAGGGACACAACTCAAACCCTGCACACAAGGATGGCCCCACACAGTGCCAGCTATGGAACCGTCAAACTCGACTCCCAAATAGCTCTTCTGCTCCAGGCATCCGCCACCACAGTGGCTCTGTCGGGGTGATACTGGACGCTCACAAAATCCAATGGTGGCTCTACAGCCACTACGGGAGGTATCACTATAACTCACAAATCCATCTCCCACCACTGACTAGGTTAGAATCGGCGCTGGTACCAATCTCATCACCCGGTCATCAAGCTCTGCTGACACTATCCAGTCCAAAAACTCCTCACCCCAACAATGACCGTCGATCTCGGCCAGTCTTAAATAGCATCCACATTGGCCGAATTTCCACCGCCGCCCCTTCGGCTAGAAGAAGTAATCTAGGAAGATATGCTCTCAAAGCTAAAACATGCACCACAACGACATGGCAAAAAGCTTCTTCCCCACAGACCTTGTCACACCATATACAAATGTTGCACAAGCTCTAAACACTCAGGGAGGGGGTAAAACCAAAAATATTCCTGGAGGATGCCGCTATCAAACCATTCAAGGCCAACTGAAACACAGAATTCCTCAATCTAGAGGCAACAGGGCATTAGTCAATCCATTGGCTTCACTGTACTCGTAATGCCCCTACTCTGTCCTGAACACCATCTAGACACTGCCCTCGGCTGAAATTCCAACTTGGCGCAGGCATCAAACAATAACTGCCGGAATATAGCTCCTTCAAAAGGTTCTAAATAATACCTGGACCTGCCTGGACTCCAATCCCAAAGGCTCTCACCATCGTGTATCAACGACGTGGCACTATGTCAAACAGACCCTCTATCCAACAGATCCCTGCACCGGTGCGATCAAATCTCCCAGCTCTTACCGATAATCCAAGTGGTGCTATTGAGGTTGGCGCGGTTTCCAGAACCACGTCAACCGCAATCAAAATCTCCCTAACAGGCGGCATAATCATCAACTCGAGTGGACTCACACCCGGGATTTCGCAGCAATAGAAATATCCTTTGGTCCCGGCGCCACCATAAGCTCCTCTCACACAGTCGCTAAAACCCTGTGTGCTCGAACAATCTCCCCATAACAAGCCTCCTTTGTCTGCCTCGCAAAAGTCACAATCAGCACCCTCTCTGCACTTAACCATCCAGTGGTGCCGTGCCAACCAATCCCAAGCACTGGGTCAAAACATCGAACTGCCACCCAGATCAAGAGGTTTGCTAGTATAACTCATGGTCTCAACGACACTGAACAAAACCCACAAGCCTCCTTCACATGCATAACACCGATGGTATTCTGTACCTCTAGTGCACGTGGTAATAACTCTGCCTTTAGTCCATGCCGGAAAGCGAGGTGCACTAACTCCGACTGCTGTGATGAAATCACACCTGCAACAACCCGATCCACTGCCGTGGCGCCCTCCAACCAGGCGGCACAAGCTCATCCACACGATGCAAGCGGTTGTCGCTTAGTCCATCAGAAAATATCCCATCAATCACAAGGGAGCACGACCTCTGCCTCTGCTCCCGCTGAGGCAACAGATACGATCCTCCGCAGACATCAAAACCACGCTACCGTTGCGCTACTCTGATAAAGACACTGATACAGCCATCGGGGTCCGCCCGATCCCCAACATCTCAGAAGTCCATCATTGCAACCGTCATATGACAAAACACCATTAATCCATGCAATTCCCTATACACTTATCCTTTCTAAGCTCACCCCTCAATCCCATAAGATACAATCAAAATATGCAAGTTATAAATCACAAAGGGTAGAATTCCCTTGGGTAAGCTTTGCATTAACCATCCACAAGGATATCCACCACCCAGGAAAGCTAAACGAAAATGCCTCTGCATGCCGATCTGTCCTCCATCATCTAGCGCCAAGCGCCTCCCTCCAGAACTCGCCTCTAGCGGCAAATCCCCATCCAAGGAACTGCAGTGTCTAGCTCCAAACACAATGCCTACTCCGGCGAGGCATCCACAGTCCAAAACCCGAACATGAGGGACCGAAAAGAAACTAAAGAGTATCCTGGTGCAATCCACTCCCAATCTCACTTATCCTATGTGCCTCGAAACCTAGAGCACCAGTTCAACAACTGCATAAACTCTCTAGCACAGGGAGGCTCTCAATTGATCACTCCATCACCCCCAACCACGACTCTGCCTCCAAAGGCTCCAAGCTCAATCTTACGAGTCGGGGTGGTTCATCTGCCAAATCTGGCTCACTAAATCAAACATGCCCCACAGCTCCTCTGCTGTCAACCATCCACCCTACCTCAGTGCCTTGGCACTAAACATTGGCACGGAGGGGCCACTCGCTCTATTGGCACTACAGAAATCCCTGCCGCTGAGGGTACTACATCCAGGTGGTCTCAAAAGAAAAGTACTGTCGGGCTGCCCACTGCTCTGACAACTGCGTCACCAAACTAGCTGCTCACTCTGCCGCTGATATGCCTCTGACAATCCTGTCATCTGGGTCCGGAGTTCTCTGACCTCAATCCGGGTATCCGGCCCAAAACCAACCGCTCAAGCTCAACTGCCATGACAGGATGCACAAGGGTCCCAACCCAGCGTCGGGGAGACACCGCTCGCCACGACGAAACCACAAATCAGCACACAACAACGCTCGACCCAATCCAGCGAAAGTCTAGAGCATGTCACCCATTCCATAGCGTTATGTTGTCTGCAGCCAACATAACTACTTAGGAGAATAAACATGCCAATCACTCATCCCGTCCCTCGGGAGAGGTGTAAAACTCAATCAGGACTCTCGCTACAAATCACGACTCTCACGAAGTCATCCTAGGGTCCAACCACAAGCCTAGGGTTTCTAAGTCCACCATGACCTACAACCTAGGCTCTGATACCACCTAATCTGTCACGCCCCGGGGTCAAAACTGCGACCCGGGCTCGCCAACAGATCCGCCACCTATGCCAAACCCGCATAGGCGAAGCGTCCTACCTGCAAAAAGAGCTACAGCTAACAGATATCAGAGCTAAAAGATAAAACTGCTATAGAAATAAAATCAACCACTGTACAACTGAAGATAAAACAACAAGGTCCATCTCCCAAAAAGATAATCATACAATAACCTCGAGTACAAAACTCATAGCTCAACAGGGAGATATCTCAGATAAAACATCAGTGTACAAGCTCTCAATACATCATATCCTCACTACATCAGTCTCTCAAAAGAGGAAATAAATACCAATCTATCGACTACTGAAGATCTCCTCCAAAGGGGGGTACCGCTACTCTCCGAAGATGGGTCTGGATCTAGCTCGCTACTCCCTCACCACGCACAGCAACCACAGAACGGCAACACCCGCCAAGACTCTGCAAAACAAAGAGGAGAAAGGACAAAAGGGGGAAAACCCCCAACGGGCGTGAGAACTACGCAAAAAGGGAGTTCTCAGTGGGTATCGCCACTAGGCCCGACGATCTGCCCACCAAGACTACTAGAGGCAAAAGATAACCGATGCAGTAAAACTGAAAGAAGAAGCTGGAAACACTCTACAGCTACCATGCCTCTATCCAAATGCTTAAATGGGGAAACTCTGATGAAGATATGCAACACTCGTACACGAGGTGCTCAACTGACCCAATCGAGCTGACTGCCACATCGGGTCCAGTCAAACCTGCGCCCACCTACAACCACCTCCCGCTGACGGGCAGGAATTACGTAGGGCGTCCAAACGGACTAACTCGCTATTGAGTAGTGGCTCATGCAGGCTATAGTCATAATCCATGCTCTCTCTCTCAGAACGGATAGACTCAAGATGCTCAACCTCTCACACAATGGTCAAAGAACTCACAACGACCACGGGACCACCGTCAAACCCCGACGGTTCCCAACAATACTAGCACTGGTCTAAACACAGCTATTAGACTCCACTCGGTCCCCGAGGCACGAGTGTAACAAAAAGTATCTGCCTGAATAAACCCAATCGATAGACCAGTAATCACTGGTACTGCCTGCTCTGCTGTCGAACTCAAGAACCCTGCCTGGTGCCCGGCGCTCACACCGTGGAAAGCCTACTCCAGAGTGGCACTCGAGGGGAGCGACCCACACGAGTAAAGTATCACTGTAACAAGCATCACTGTATCGAGTATCTCTGTAACCACTGTCTCATAATAGCAGGACTGGATCAAGACTATGATCAAAGTGGGAAACTCCGTCCACTAACAAAACCCCGATCTGATGCAATAGTACTCAACAAGTGGGAAACACCATCCACTAGAACAGATCTGATACCCAATCTGATGCAATAGTCAACATCCGGTCAACCGCCCAAAGTCCGCGGTCACCGTAATAACCCACAACCCACAATTGGGTAAATTAATCAAGATCCGGTCAACCGCCTACTGTCCGCGGTTGCCGCAATAACCCACAATCCACAATTGGGTAAATTAATCAAGATCCGGTCAACCGCCTACTGTCCGCGGTTGCCGCAATAACCCACAATCCATCATCAAGCACACCCTGTCTCTGACCCTAAGGTCCCAGCTACACTATCCCAAACCTCTGCTCGAACCCGAGCAACATGACTCAAAAGTCTAAATAAAAGGAGAAAGAAAGCAATCATGGTTTCTCCTAAGTCAAATTCCAATATGTAGTGCAGCAGTAAAAGATGGCCTAACTATATGTCCATACACATAGGTCCATACAAGCATGCATTTGTCCTCAAGAAGAATAAAGAAAATAAACCTCATGCCAAAATTATCAATGACCATACCTGTCCATAATTCTCAATCCATAATGGCTCCTCAGAGTAGAACCTGCACATAACTACATAATCCTATCCCAATGCATAAACCATCCTCATAAAAGGTTATGTGCTAATATGGCATGATAATTAATCATATAGGGTATCCTTGCCTTAGATAAGCTTCCACTAATCATCAACATGACTATTTGATTAATACCATTGTCATACTGTGAATAATTCACTTGCAATTTCCATAAAATCCTCATTGTTAAACTTACCGATCAGTCCCAGCTATTGTACCATTCACCTGCATGCAATGCTAACATATAAAAATTTAGAGAAACCGTCCACCGGTTCCGGGAATAAGGCACCCACTTGAAAAGCTGACTGTCCAAAGCCCAACAGCTGAAAACACCAAATAACCCTAATCCCTTGCTCCAATAAGTTCAGCACACCCGTAACACTCCTGGCACAATACAAAGTCCACTAATTACACTAGGCTCCCAAATATAGCACTTAAAACCACATACAACCTCGAATTCTGAACTGTTAAATTATCACCTGCAGATAGTGCCCAGAAAATTCCAATAAAAATATCACAGCAATCCTTGCGTCGATAGCTTCGAAACGGTACCTTGCACGCCCAAATCGGAGTTCGGTAAATCAAGATAAAAATTCGGCAAGGGGGTACACTCATACAAAAATCTGTATTAAAACTGTACACTGTTCACTGAGAAAACAGTAATTTTCACCTCTGATGAAATCTCAGAAAAATCTAAGAAAAATACGAGCGCGTTCCTTGCGATCTGTAGATGAAAAAGTTGTATAAGCTCGTTTCCGGCTGACGCTTGTGCGCAAAGATATGGCCAAAACACCTCGATGCTGTCCCACAAAGCCAAACAGAAAATGGGTCACAGTGTTGCCTCGGGATCCGTGCCAAAAACTCGCAACAGGGAAGCGCGATCAATACGAAAGATGAAGCCCTACCTCTTAGGAGTCTGTCGGCGGAAGAATCACAGCAAACTGATCTCGGGGTAGCCCAGGGGAGCTAAAACACTGTCGCTGCGCCGAAGAAGAACCCAGGAATGCAACGTCGCGCCGCGCCGTAAAATCCAGAACCTCGGGATGCGTGCTCCTAAAATCGTAGAACTTGGCAGGAAGATCAAGAATTAAGAGTTGAACAAGTCATCTTCAAGGTGCTCGGGCAGATGGTGCGTGGGCTGAGAGAAAAGAGCCAAAGAAGAGGGCTCGGGCTGCCTATTTATAGGCTGAGGAAACAATTGGAAAAATTCCCATTGTGTCCCAATTTCCGGGCGCCCGAAACTTTTCGGGCGCGCACAGAGCGGCCCGGCCCACAACTTTCGGGCGCGCACAGTGCGGCCCGGTCCACCACACAGTCCAGTCCACTACTCCCCCGGGCCCCCACTGCACCCGGTGCACCTGCGCCCGCGAATGGCGACGCGACACGTGGCCCGGCAACCCGTGCACCACGCACGTCGCGCCGTGGACCGCGCACGTCGCGGCTGACCCGGGCCGTACGGCCACCTGCCCCGCCGTACGGCCACCTGCCCCGGTCACCCACTCCACCGGTTGCGTGGACCGGGAGCACAACACCGAACCAATCACCTCCTGCCACGTGTCCACCCGGTCTACCGTGCACCCGGACCAAATTCCGTAGACCGCGCCTTCAGATCCAACCAACCCCAAGCCGCCACGTGGCACCGCCCTGGTGCACGACCCCCGCGGTGGACCGCGCACCTGACCGCGCCTGCCCGCGCCCCTGTGCGCCTGCCCGCGGCCCGCGCGCCGCCTGCCCGAGCGCCTTCCGCCGCCTTCCGCCGCTGCCCGCCGCCGCCAGCCGCCGCCGGCGATCGCCGGAAACACTGTTCCGGCGATGAACAGTAAAATTACTGTAGCAAGCTCCGAAAAATACATGTAAATAGCCCATCTTGACCGTTTTCGCGCGCTGATTCCAAATCCGGCGTCCATTTTGCCAAATTCCAATCCTATAAATTGCCGGAGGCTCCCGGAAAGGTATTTTTAATCCGAATTCCGCGCCGAGCCTAAATTTGATATCCACTCCTCGCGTAAACTGTTCTAAACATCCGATGGGGTCCCCCGATTACCTACGAGATCCATTTTAAGCCCTGAGTCCATCTCTTGTGTCCAAACTGGCGCGCGAACACCGCCGACATGCCACGTAGGCTTCCAGAAGCTGCTGGTCACACTGTAGAAGCCCTGCAAAGATGGGGGTCACCACAGTTACGCGGACGGAACGAGAACGAGTGCGGGCCAACCTGGCGGATTTCATGAAGTTCGAACCACCCACGTTCGAGGGGGAGACGACTGATCCCTGGGTCGTCGAAAAGTGGGTGGGATCGATGGAAAAGTTGTTCGAGGACTTACTCATCGAGGACCCCGAGAGCGTCCCCCTGGCAGTTCACTTTTTGGAGGGAAACACTCGTTTATGGTGGAAGACGGTGCGCCCTGATCCCACCAAGGGCACCGTGCTTCTATCGTGGACGACGTTCAAGCAGGAATTGTTTGGGGCCTTCTTCACAAATAGCGTCAAGAAGAAACTGGAGGACGACCTGAACCACATTCAGCAAGGGAGCAAGACGGTTATGGAGTATCAGCGCGAATTCGTGCGCTTGGCAAATTGCGTCCCTTTCGTCATAAGGGACGAACCCCACAAGGCGCAACTGTTCGTGGATGGGTTGCGAAGTGATATTTTCCAGGTGGTTCAGGCCGCTGACTTGCATACGTTCCAGAAAGTGGTCGACCGGGCCACTGTCGTAGAGCGTGGGTTCGCCGTTACCCGCGCTAGGAGGGAGGCCCCGGCACAGCATGAAGATAGGAAGCGGCAACAGCGGAGCTACGGGGGGGGTCATCTGCTGGGAGCCGACCCCCCAAGCGGTGGAGGGCACAGTCGGGAGCACGGAGCGCACCTACGGGAGAGCCGAGGCCAAGAGACAGGCCTTGTGTGATCTGCGGGGGAGCGCACGGAGTGTTGGATTGCCCCCAGAGAGTCGATCATTGCTTCCGTTGCGGCAAGCAGGGGCACTTCCGCCGCAACTGCCCCCTTGCCGTGGGATCAGCCTCCTCTGCCGCTTCCACGCCTCCACCACAGCTATTGGGGCGAGGGAAAGCTCCTATGGGGTCGACCTCTAGGCCCCCAGCTTCGCGGCGCGAAGAGGATAGGCAGCCTCAACCGGGCGGGCGAATTTATTCCATGACCCGCCGGGAATCGGACCCGCCGGAGGACGTACTCGCAGGTATAACTTCTGTTTCAAAATTCTAGGGTCGTGTGGGCCCGTTTTCCAGACCCTGTGGATTTATGCCGTTTTCCAATCTGTTTTCGAAACCTGAGGCCGTGTGGACCTGTTTTCAAAACTGTGAGTTTATCCTTTCAACTTGACTGGCCACGGGCATTGTTTAGTCTTCATGCATAGTTAGACTCCGAACTGTTGTGATTAAATGGAAAATGATTGCTTGTGTTTGACTGTTGTAATAGCCGCGACGCCGTGCATATACAGAGGAGACTCTGCCCGATTTTCGAGTAAATCTGTATATGCGGCGGGTCTGGGCACGCGCCGGGGAAGGAGGTTTTAAACAAAAAAATTTGTACGCGCCTTACGCTTACTTTTGTGCATCGTTTCCGCTAAAATAAAACCCCCGGGGCGTGACAGATTAAGAACGTGAATTTGATACTGGAGCAACACACTCGTTCATTTCTCGCGATTACGTGTTTCGCATGACCTCGAGGAAACACGTCTCCAAAGCCGTTTGACGGTCCAGACAGCGGGTGGGACACTGGAGGCGACTAGTTTGGTGGCCACCTGCCCGATTAAGCTAGGGCGGCTGCTTTGCCCTTGGGATTTAGTGGTGATTCCCCTGAAGGAGTACGACATTGTTTTGGGCATGGACTGGCTCTCAAGGTACCAAGTGCTTATCGACTGCGAGAAGCGGATGGTGCAACTACAAGAACCAAGTTTCCCTAAGAATGCGTACCTGGCGTGTAAGAGCACCTCCTTCCCGGCAGTCATCTCAGCGGCTCGAGCCAGGAGTCTTGTAGAGGGTGGGTCTGTGGCCTACTTGGCATCGGTGGATCTGGTTACCCGACCCTCGACGACACCTTCAGACATCCCAGTGGTGAGGGACTTCCCCGACGTCTTTCCGATGGAGCTGCCCAGGGATACCCCCTGAACGAGAGGTGGTGTTCCCTATTGAACTCTTGCCAGGTACTCAACCTATAACGAAGGCGCCCTACCGAATGGCCTTCGCAGAGTTGAAAGAGTTAAAGGCGCAACTGGAAGACCTCTTGGACAAAGGGTTTATCAGGCCGAGTGTGTCACCTTGGGGCGCACCGGTGCTCTTCGTACGGAAGAAGGATGGAAGCCTGCGACTCTGCATCGACTACAAAGGAATAAACAAGGTCACGGTGAAAAAACAAGTACCCCCTGCCCAGAATTGACGACCTCTTCGACCAACTACGAGAAGCGACGGTCTTTTCAAAGATGATCTGCAGTCAGGCTACCACCAGCTCCGGGTTCGGAACGAGGACATTCCGAAGACCGCCTTCCGGACCCGGTATGGCCATTACGAGTTTACAGTCATGCCGTTCGGACTTACGAACGCCCCCGCGGTCTTTATGGACATGATGAACCGGATCTTCAGACCATTCCTAGACCGGTTCGTGGTGGTCTTCATCGACGACATACTGATCTATTCATCCACCGACGAGGAGCACGAGGACCATTTACGAACGATTCTCCAAACCCTCAGGGAGCAGAAGCTGTTCGCTAAGCTCAAAAAGTATGAATTCTGGCTACGAGAAGTGGGATTCCTGGGGCATGTGATCTCGGCGAAGGGAATCGCCGTGGACCCCAAGAAGGTGGAATCGGTGATCGACTGGCAGCCGCCCACGACGGTGACGGAGATCCGCAGTTTCTTGGGGCTGGCGGGGTATTATAGACGCTTTGTCGAGGGTTTCTCGAAGATTGCGGCCCCTTTAAACCGGTTGACCAAGAAAGGAGAAAAAGTTTGTATGGACGGCCAAATGCCAGGAAAGTTTTGAAGAACTCAAAAGAAGGCTAACCAAGGCACCAATTCTTGTACTACCAACACCCGAGAGGACTATGAGGTGTACTCTGCGACGCTTCGAGGATCAGCCTTGGGGTGTTTTAATGCAGCAGGGAAGGTAATAGCCTATGCGTCTAGGCAACTAAAGGACTACGAGAGAAACTACCCAATACACGACTTGGAGCTGGCTGCGGTGGTCTTCGTCCTGAAGTTATGGAGACACTATCTCTTTGTGTCCATTGTAACATCTTCTCAGATCACCAGAGTCTTAAATACCTGTTCACCCGAAAGGAACTAAACCTGCGGCAGAGGCGGTGGCTTGAGTTACTGAAGGATTACGACCTAACAATCCAATACCACCCCTGGAAGGCAAACGTGGTAGCGGACGCTCTGAGCAGGAAGGGGCGATTGGAAGGGGGGATCAGAGGTGCGATAACTGAGCAGAGCAACTTGATCGCGGAATTCTCACGACTAGGGTTGGAAGTAGTGCCAGCAGGCACGGTGCGCAACTCCTAACTTTGGTGGTCAAGCCAACACTGCTCGAGAAGATTCGAGAGGGACGCAGGCGGACTCGCACTTACAGCTCGTAAGAGACAGAGATCACCGGATCAGGAAGGTGACTTTTCAGTGACATGCGACGGCACTCTACGGTTTCCGCGGGGCAGATTTTGCGTGCCGGATACCCGGCATTGAAGAAGGAAATCCTATCTGAGGCACACAGCGCCCTTATGCAGCGCATCCAGGAGGCACAAAGATGTACAGGGACCATCAGCAGACCTTCTGGGGGCCGAAGATGAAGAGGGATGTGACTCGATATGTAGCTCATTGCTGGTGTGTCACAGATAGGCGTAACATCACGGCCGCGGGGAAAGTTACAACCCTTACCGGTACCGGAGTGGAAGTGGATCATATCACCATGGACTTTGTCACCGGGTTCCCACGTTCACAGCAAGGACATGACACAATATGGGTCGTGGTGGACCGGCTAACCAAGTCAGCGCACTTCCTGCCGATTCACACAACCTGGACCAGAGAGCGGTTGGCTCAAGTCTACCTCAGCGAGATTGTGAGACTGCATGGAGTACCGGCATCGATCACATCAGACAGAGACACGCGTTTCATCTCAAAGTTTTGGCAGAGTCTGCAACGAGCCTTGGGGACTAAATTGCAGTTCAGCACAGCCTTCCACCCTCAGACAGACGGGCAGTCGAGCGAGTGATACAGACGCTAGAGGACTGCTTCGGGCCTGTGTACTCGATTGGCAAGTCGGTTGGGAGCGTTACCTGCCACTTGTAGAATTCGCTTACAACAATAACCACCAGGCCAGCATCCAGATGGCACCCTACGAAGCCTTATACGGGAGACGCTGCCGATCCCCGATCTGTGGGACGACTTGGGAGAACGGAAGTTCTTGGGACCCGATTTGGTGGAAGAAACAGAAGAGAAGGTGCGCCTCATCAGACAGCGCTTACTAACCGCCCAGAGTCGACAAAAGAGCTACGCGGATCGGAGACGCCGCGACTTAGAGTTCCAGGTGGGAGAACACATGTTTTTGCGGGTCTCGCCGTCTAGGGGAATCAAGCGATTCGGGTAAAAGGCAAGCTGAGCCCGTGGTTTGTGGGGCCATTCGAGATCCTGGAGCAGATTGGCCCAGTGGCTTACCGCCTTGCCCTACCACCGAACCTCAACCGGATTCACGACGTGTTCCACGTTTCGATGCTCAAGAAATACCTCCCCGACCCGTCGCATGTCCTGGACGTCTCGACACTCGAACTGAGGGAGGACCTAAGCTTCGAGGAAACCCCTGTGCGAATCCTAGCAAGAGAAAGCAAGACGCTTCGAAACCGAGTCATCCCCTATGTGAAGGTGCTATGGAACAACCACGAGGAGCGGGAAGCGACGTGGGAGCTGGAGTCGAAGATGAGGGAGGGCTACCCCTATCTCTTCACCGTGAACCAGGATTGAGTTTCGAGGACGAAACTCGTTTTAAGAGGTGAGTGGTGTGGTAGCCGCTGGTTTAAAATGTTTTTGGGTATACTTTTGGTTTTCTTTATTTCGTAATTCGTTCGGGGGCCCGGAGGGTGATCTAATAATTCCTTGTTTCCGGGCAGACCGTCGGGGCTCGCGGGTATTTTTAGTCAATAAAGCCCGCGAAACGGAGAACGACGGCGCAGTCGGTTTGAATTCCGACGCCGGAATCTCCCAGAATAAATTTCGGAAGGTGGCTAGCGGTTCAGGCGATCAGCGCGTTTTTCAGGCAAACCGGACCCCGGTTCGCACCCGACTTATTACCCTGCTTTTGACTTGAAATGGGTTCATTCCCATTCCTCATCCTAACCGCTCCGCCATCCTAAACCGCTCCCGCCATTTTCATGTCGGGGGGAAACAGGGTTACGACAGTTACAACTCCCCTACCTTAGGCGTACGCAACCCAAGCGCAACGAGGAACCCACCCCGTCCCCAACCTTCTTTTTCCCAACCGATCGAGTGGAGAAACAAGGCGGAGTGATCGAGGAGAGGGAAGATTGACGGCATACCCTTCGTTACCGGGCAAGCAAGAACAGGGATCATCCCCTAGATCAACCCTAGCCGACGAAAACAAGGGGAGCATAACTTAGGTATTGATTGGGTATTTTCTTGGTTCTCTTAGGCAAAGGGAGGAGGAGGGTCGACGCCGTCACCGAAGTCGGCGCCGTCACCGGAGCGGCCACGCACGGAGCCACGCATGCGGGCGGCGCCGCACGCAGGTGGTACGCGCCCAGCCGCGCGGGCCGGGCGCGTACGTGTACGGATGTGCGCGAGGGGGGGTGGGGGGGGGGGGGGGGGCGCGCGACGGGTGTCTAGTCTTTTAATCTTGCGGAGCCTTGAATTTCATGACTCGTTATGAAGGTTCTTGAGGTCGGGCGGGACCCCGAGACGCGGGAGAGAACATGCATCGGTAGGAGCGCGGACAACGAAAAGGTGGGTTTCGGTCGAGGCTTAGTATAGTGTTAGTATTCCGAAAGGGATTTAATTACATGTTAATCGGTACTAACGCTGACGGTTCTATGATTTACTATATTACCCGGGTCTTGGTTACTATGCTCGAGTTGCGACACGCGCACCGCCGCGCTATGGCACCGCTAGGTGCCTTTTCGGAAAGGCGGTCTCGACCCGTGTTACCCAGAGGGGATGTAGTGGGCCCCCGTAGGTGTGTGGGGTGAAGGCACCAAGGTGTGAGCGGTGCGACCTGTGGGATTGGTGCCCGACGAGGTCAGGTGTGCGACCTGCCGGGATTGGGGCCCGAAGAGTCAGGTGTTACAGGTGTTACCGGGGTTACAGGTGTCACAGGTGGTACAGGTGGTTGCGATGTAGTTTATGAGTAGGAGTGGTTGCTACGGCTAGTCTTACTTTTGTGGACTGGTATACTTTACTGCCTTTAGTACTTTTATCATGATAGTGTCGCTGACTTACCCACTCTGTGCCAGGTACCTCCAGGGGCGTGAAGTAGGTGACGGTGAGGCCGAGGTGGGAGCTCCGTCGGGGTGGGAGCCCTAGTCGCCATTTCTTTACTTTCTCTGCATTTCATTGGTATTGTAGGTTACTGTTCTGTGGTTCTCGATACCCTTGGGGGGTCGTGTGGATGTTGATTACTTTTGTTCTGGATATGCACTACTGTGTCCTTTATTATTACCGTTGGGCCGTTTTCTAACAAACCCACTAGAAAACAAGAGAAAAAGGACTTCGAAAACCCGTTTTCAAAATTCTAGGGTCGTGTGGGCCCGTTTCCGGACCCTGTGGATTTATGCCGGTTTCCAATCCGGTTTTCGAAAAACCTGAGGCCGTGTGGGCTGTTTTCAAAACTGTTGAGTTTATCCTTTCAACTGACTGACCCACGGGATTGTTTAGTCTTCATGCACAGTTGGAACTCGAACTGTTGTGATTAAAGGAAAATGATTGCTTGTGTTTGACTGTTGTAATAGCCGCGGACGCCGTGCATATACAGAGAGACTCTGCCCGATTTCGAGTAAAAGCTGTCTTGTAAGACGGAGGGTCTGGGCACGTGCGGGGAAGGAGGTTTTAAACAAAAAAAATTTGTACGCACCTTACGCATACTTTTGTAATCGTTCCGCTAAATAAACACCCCCCGGGGGGACCGTACCGCCTTGCCCTACCACCAATCCTCGACCGAGTCCACGAGTATCCACGTGTCAGGCTTCCGGAAGTAACTATCCGACCCATTCACACGTTTGGACGTCTCCGCGCTCGAGCTCAAGGAGGACCTAAGCTCGAGGAAACCCC
>JAQNDB010005078.1:0-20962 GCA_029204045.2 Tillandsia leiboldiana | reverse complement strand
GGTTTGTGGGCACACTGACTGGTGGCCAACGAGTGAAGGCGAGCACCAGCGTCCGGCAGGAAAATTGCAACCCTTACCGGTGCCGAGTGGAAATGGGACATGATTACCATGGATTTGTGACGGGTCCCGACGATCGTCACAGGGACACGATGCAATATGGGTAATTGTGGACCGTCTGACAAAATAGGCCCACTTCTGCCCATACACACGACGTGGACGGGGAGAGGGGGAACGACTGGCACAACCTACATCAACGAGAATAGAAGGTTGCATGGGGTGCCGACATCCATCACGTCGGACAGGGATACGCGGTTCGTGTCAAAACTTTTGGCAGAGCCTGCAGCGAGCGAGCAATGGGAAACCAAGTTGCACTTCAGTACGGCTTTCACCCGCAGACGACGACAATCAGAGCGGGTGATACAAATTGAGGACATGCTTCGGGCATGCGTTTGGACCTGGGCGAGGGGTGGGCACGGTGTTTGCCCTAGTGGAATTGCCTATAATAACAGTTCCAGGCCAGCATTCAGATGGCACCATACGAGGCCCTGTACGGGGCCGCTGTCGGTCTCCAAATATGCTGGGATGACTTGGGTGAGCGTAAGTTTCTGGGCCCAGATTTGGTGGAGGAGACCGAAGCAAAGGGGCAGTTGATTAGACAAAGGCTACTGACCGCCAGAGCAGACAGAAAAGCTACGCGGAAAACAGACGCCGAGACTGAGAGTTCATGGTGGTTGAGCACGCGTACTCCGAGTTTCGCCCTCCAAAGGGAAACGACGCTTTGGCATAAAGGGAAAGTTAAACCCGAGGTACGTAGGACCGTGCGGGATCCTAGAACGCGTAGGACGGTGGCGTCCGATTAGCCTGACGCCGAATCTCGAACGAGTCCATAACGTGTTCCATGTTCCAATGCTCCGGAAAGTACCTAGTTGATCCCTCTCATGCCTTGGATGCCTCCACCATCGAGTTGCGAGAAGATTTAAGCGTCGAGGAGACCACCGGTGCGGATTTTGGCAAGAGAGGACTGTTGGGTATATGTAATAAGGATCTAAATAGGGAAAAAAACACTAGAGGGGGGTGAATAGGTGTAAACCAAAAACACTCAAAAAAATCATTGCGCAATAAACCCAATGCGGAAATAACAATGAACACGCAATTTTTACGTGGAAAAACTCCAAGCCGGATAAAAAACCACGGGACCGATAACACGGTGAAATCCACTAGAATTAAAACACGTACAAGGTGATTTAACGTACTCAAGACGACTCAACCTTTTACCTACGCTCCTAGTTGATCTTCTCTGCTCGTTCCGCAACGCGTCTCGATCCACGATCTGCGTCCAACGCCGAATCCACGGCGCTCCAACATCGAGTCCACATGTTTGACCGAATCCACGGTCTTCACCCAGTAGCACACTTCGAATCCACGAACGTACCTCGCTCCGAATCCACGAGAGCGGTGAACCTTGAATCCACAAGGACACGCGAATCCATGCGCCGATTTTGTTTTGGGGAAATCGTTGTTTTGGGTGGTGATGATCCGCCGAATACTTAGATTAGAAATAGATCGGAAATACCATCTAAGTATTCATGTTTGATTCTACTCAAAATCTGAGTATGAAAACCTAGAATCAAATCAATCAACTATAGATGAAGAAACATAGAATTAAATCTAGTATTTCCTTTCTTCTCTATATGTGGATCTTAGGCCGTATAAGATGATATTTAATAATGACGGCTATTTTCCTTAAACCTAGAAAAAGAATCATAGGGTCTATTTATAGGTAGAAACCCTAGGAAGGAGGTAAGAATAACAAAAACCTACCATTTCTGAAATTTTACGGACGGCGATCCGGATCGGATTTCGGCGATCCGGATTGCAGTAGCAAGAAAGACGGTTTCCAGAAAAACAATAGTTCGGGATCCGGATCGAAATGGCTGATCCGGATCGTTCATACAGTTCACCAAACATCAACGTTCGGGATCCGGATTGCAAATCCTGATCCGGATCGTGCAAGTAAAAGGTAAACTAGTGTTCGGGATGATCATGAGATGCTGCGATCCGGATTGAACCAGTGTATGAACGAACACCCTTCGGGATCCGGATTGAAGTCTGATCCGGATCCTGAACATGTCCCATGTCCAGTTTTTGATTTTTATGCAATGAAAAATTCTTCCAGGTGTTTCTACACTACAAGAAGTATTCGGATCACCAAAAATCTTTAGTTAAATTACCTGATCCTTTTGAATTCTTCTTTCTTGATATTGAGTTAAAGATCCAACCTTCTTCACCTTCAATCTTCAAGACTTGAACCTTTCACGAAATTACGCCAACTCAAATTCCGTAACAATCTCCCCTTTGGCGGGTTCGTGACCAAACACACATCCACTAAAGAAAATTCAAAAAGATATTTTTGTTGCTATCACCATACAACAAAAATTTACAATGGAGATCCAAAAATTTAAAAACATGAGATAAAACTCCTAAAACAGACTCTAGACTTAGACATCTGTACTCTCTGCACAAAGAAATCATTCTTGACAAAAAGAATCGTTAGATACCTCAAGAATTGAAACATACAAAACCAAGTACAGAGATAGAGTTTATCTGATCATCATGACATTTGAGAATTCAGATATGTAAGAGAATCATAGTCAAAACCAACATATCTTCTAAGCATTCAAAAACCAAATGTCACAAAGTGTTAGTCCAACATCAACTTGTTAGTCATATTACATGCCCAAATAGTTAGTCGAATAGTTAGTAGGGACATGCACACAGAACACAAGAGAAAAACCAAAGTGAAGTTGAAGTGATACTTACCTTGATGTTCACACATTAACACAGTTTTCACATCATCATTGTTCAAGTTCTCTCTAAACTCTCCCCCTTTTTGTCACAAACTAAGCCAAAATTACAAAAATTTAAGGAGAGTTAAAAAATGTCAAAAATGTAAGTAAATGTAAGAACTAGAAAAGAGTAAGTCCTAAAAACTGAACTAAAATCTAAAACGGTAAAAGCCTGCACAAATCTGCACAAAAATTGTAAGAGCACAACTTAGTTATCGAAGTCTGAATCCTCGACGCACTATATCCCATCTTAGCGAACATGTTCTTGATCAATTTCCTCATCGAATTTACTTTCTTGGTCAATGTAATTTGGGATGCCGTTATGATCTTGAGTTCTTCAGACATTCCCTTTGTTCTATGGTTTATCCGCTCTTGCTCAAAAGATAGGCGCTTTTCCTATGTCCATGGGTCCCTTCCTTTTGATCCATCGGAAGCTTTTCCTTTTGAACCATCAGACGCCTTTTGTTCAGGCAATGAGTCATCATCATCTGTCAATTCAGTCCAATCTATCTCTGACAATCTGCTTCCACTTCTGTGTCGCTGATCAGAAGAAACTCACCTTTTTGTTGTGGTTTCTTAGCTCTCTTTAATTGTTTGTGCCCGAGGTGTGCACCATAGTGACAACAAAAGGATGATCCATGAGAATTCCATTGATCCAAGTGCCTTAAGAGATTGAATCCTGTGAAGACCAACTCAAGAACACATGAAAATATTGTTAATTTTCAAAAGAGAAGAATTGTACCCAAACAATCATAATCATGTAGAGAGACTAAGAATCAATTAGTTTTGCAAAAGGAATTTTAAAACTAGATCAATTGCATGATTTTGGAAAATTCCCATTATATGCCCTAAAACCGAAATTTTTGAAATCGAAAACAAAAAAATTCGTTAATCAGGAGAATACCTAGCATATAATCAAAACTAATCTACCCAGAGTTCTTATTTCAAAAAAGATTTGACCAAAAACCATTCACAAACGAAAAAGATAGATAGAAAATCTCATCACGTTTTGAGGAAAATAGAGAGAAAACCTGTGAAAAAACGAGATTTTGATCAATAAAACTTACTTGGATTTGAAGAACTTGAGTTAGGAAAGCTCCAAGGTGCAAGAATTCTAGAGAGAGAAGCTCTAGAGACTTGAGAACAAAAGATTAAGGTAAAAGAAATCAAAACCCTCTTATTCTATTAAAAACCCTAGCCGTGATCCGGATTGGATCGAGATTTCGATCCGGATCGGCTAGCCGCAGGAAGAAGCTGCGTTCGGGATCCGGATCACTTATCCCGATCCGGATCAGCTGCAACTTTTTCTTCAGAAAAATTTAGAAAAAAAATCCATAAAATCCAGAAAAAAGTTGTAAGCATTTAGCACATCAACTTTAAACAAAAATCATCGTTCATGTCAAGAGAAATAAATTATGTTAAATCTATCAATAACATTCAAATAATGACATGACAATTTATAGAAATTAAAAATTTTAAAGTTGATCAAGTTCAAACACATCCATCATGATCTTATGAGTACGGCGTTTATCAAATCATTAAAATGGTAAAGAAAATGAATTACCAAGATCAATAGATGTTTGAAATCCCAAATAAATTATATAATGTATCTAGTCAATCTGTTGAAGAGAGTGGCTCTTTGAGCATCTTTCAATAAAAAACCCACCTTATACCAACCTTGAAATTTGACGGAGTCAAGTATTCAATCATGCATTTTATTTAATCAAAAAAAATTACAAAACCATGCTTGGTATACATGTGGTAGCTGCACACAGTACTCGGACGACCGAGGTGGTAGCTCTTTCCTCCATGTGGTGGTATTTTCACACTCCTCATTGGGATGTAACTCTTTCCACATCTTTTGAGCATTTACTTTTCTTTGACTCCCCCTCAATTGGCTATCAATTATTTAAGATATAAAGTATTCAACCAAGGATTGATCTCGAATTCATACTCAACTAAATAGTCAAATAAGATAAAAACAATACCAAGAGATCATTGAGAGAGAAATTGACTTTGATCAATTAAAAATGGTTTAATTTAAATAAATGATCAATGCATCAACTGAATATTATGATATCCAAAGCATAATAAATTTAAATTATATGAAAGGATGCAAGTAAAGTCAATAATACACATGCTCAATTAATGTACTATGTATAAACATAGATAAAGAACAAAAACACAAAAACAAAACCTAACCTAAGCAAAAGTTTCAAAAAGAAGTTTATTTCAAGGAAAGCATTCCAATTGCTTTACGCAAATGAATAAAACGTTTTTGATCCAAAGGTTTTGTTAAAATGTCAGCTAATTGATCTTCAGTTGAAATATATGAAAGTTGAAGAGTATTTGATTCAACTAGCTCTCTAAGAAAATGATATCTAAGTTCAATGTGTTTTGTTCTAGAGTGCAACACAGGGTTTTTGGAAATGTTTATAGCACTGTGTTGTCACAAAGAATTGTTACCGAAGATGCTGAAATCCGGAAGTCGCTCAACACACTTTTCATCCAAATGAGTTGGGTTGAACAACTACCCGCTGAAATGTATTCCGCTTCGGCAGTCGAGAGTGCTATGCAATTCTGCTTTTTACTGTGCCATGCAACAAGGCAATGGCCAAGATAGAAGCATGCACCACTCGTGCTTTTCCGATCATCCACTGATCCTGCCCAATCGGCATCTGAGTATCCAACAATATCCAAACTAGTTCCCATAGGATACCAAATTCCGAAATTAATTGATCCTTTGATGTACCGGATGATCCTTTTCACCGCTTTCAGGTGAACCTCCTTTGGTGCTGATTGATATCTCGCGCAAATCCCAACACTAAAGGATATATCCGGCGACTAGCCGTGAGGTAAAGTAGACTTCCAATCATACTTCGATACAGTTTCTCGTCTACATTCTCACTATGTGATTCACTTCCAAGTCCCTTGTGGCTAGTTCCCATTGGAGTCGGAAAATCCTTCGAATTTTCTAAGTCAAACTTTTTAACCAACTCCATTGCATACTTGGATTGACACAAGTGAATACCTTCATCATTTTGTTTAATTTGCAATCCAAGAAAATAAGTCAATTCGCCCATCATGGACATCTCAAATTCGCTTTCCATGGTCTCCGCGAATTTAGAAGCATCATTATCTCTTGTTGCACCAAATACGATGTCATCGACATAGATTGTGCTACAATGAAATTGTTTGATAATGCTTCACAAAGAGAGTCCTGTCAGCTCCCCCTCGAGTATAGCCCTTCTCCAAAGGTGCTTTGTCAACCTTTCGTACCATGCTCGCGGTGCTTGTTTCAGACCGTAAAGAGCCTTTTTCAAACGAAAAACATGGTTAGGTTGTTTATGGTCTACAAAACCTTTCGGTTGAGCCACATAAACTTCTCATTTAAAAACCCATTTAGAAATGCGCTCTTAACGTCCATTTGAAATAATTTGATTTTAAAATGACAAGCAATAGCAAATAGTATACGAATGGACTCGAGTCTAGCTACAGGGGCGAAAGTTTCATCAAAGTCTATACCTTCTACTTGAGAGTAGCCTTGAGCAACTAATCGTGCCTTGTTCCTGATGATAGTACCATCCTCATTTTTCTTGTTCTTGAAAATCCATTTGGTACCTATCACATTATGTTGCTTTGGAGGCTTCGTTAATTCCCAGACTTTGTTTCGCTCAAATTGATGGAGCTCTTCCTGCATTGCTTCAATCCAGTAGTCATCCTGAAGAGCTTCATCTATGTTCTTTGGTTCGATTAAAGATACGTAGCAAGCGAATCCACAAACCAACTGCCTCCGAGTTCTAACTCCTTCTTGTGGGTCTCCAATGATGTTTGATTCAGGATGATCCTTGGAGATGCGTAAGTTTGAGGTAACGGAGTACTCGGAGGTACATGAGACGATTCCTGCACATCAGATAAACTTGAAGAACCATTAGACTGCATGCATTAATATTGGAAGTAGGTATCATGAGAAGATGCAATGGCAGGTGTATCATCATCTAGAGAGTATCGAGGGTAGATTTTTCAGATGCAAAGTGAAAAGCTTCATCTACTTTAACATTTATAGATTCTACAATCGGTTTTAGATTCCAAGTTAAATACTCGATATGCTCTACTATTTGTCGAATACCCCAAGGAAATCCCCTTCGTCACTTCGAGAGTCAAACTTTCCAAGATTTTCACGGTCAGTAAAATGTAACACCGACTCCCGAAGATGCGAAAATATTTGATGTTGGGTTTTCTACCACACCATTGTTCATATGGTGTATTTAACGTTCCCGGGCGCAAATAAACTCGATTAATTACATAGATTGCAGTGTTCACCAGCTTCAGCCCAAAAATATAGCGGTAAATTCCGGCTGTTGAAGCATAACACGTGCCATCCTCTGAACAACCCTGTTTTTGCGCTCGCCACACCATTCTGTTGCGGTGTATAGGGTGCTGAGAATTCATGCTTATACCGTTTGAAGTGCAAAAAGTCAATGAATTTGGAGTTAACGAATTCTCCACCTCTATCACTTCTAACACGAATGATCTTTTCATTCGTTTCAATCATAATACGATTGCAAATCTCGTGAAAAGAATCAAAAGTATCAGCTTTCTCTTTTAAAAAAGCTACCCAAGAATACCGAGAGAAATCATCAACCAATAAAAAAATATACCATTACCTCCCAAAGATGGTGACGAGTTGGCCCCATTAAATTCCTGTGTAAAAGTTCCAAAGGCCGTTTGTACCAACGTGGTTCAAGTTCTTGTGTGCAGTCCTGGACTGTTTCCCTTTTGAAACCGCCGCACACAATGTTTGTTCAAATGAAGTTAGGAAACCCCTTGACCACATCTTTGTTTGAAATTCTAGCAAGTTCCTTAAATTTATGTGACCTAGCCTTTCATGCCAAAGATTTTCATTACTCAAAGAGCGTAAGTTACAATTTTCAGAAGTTTTACTAGGTAACAACATAACAATTGTTTTCAGATCTAAACCCCTTTCAAAGAATACATGGTCCTTATCAGTTACAACACATTCAATAGATGAAAAGTTAACTGAAAAACCATTGTCGCAAAGTTGACTTAGCTAATGAGGTTAGTGTGAGGACCTGGATTCTCACGACGTGACTACTGTTGCATCTGCAGCTCCTGGAAGGCCAATGTGGCATGTCGGTGGCGTTTGTGCCCCAATTGGACATTAGTGTTGGGCTTAGTGTTGTTAAATGGATCCCGTGGGTGATCGGTGGACTCCGTCGGGGCTCCAGAAGTGGTTTCGCGCGTCATGGATATTAAAATTGGACCCAGCGCGAAGTTTTGGATCAAGGAACATCTTCCCGGATTGCCTTCGGCAATTTTTAGAGTTGGAATTTGGCAAATTGGACTTCGGATTTGGATTCAGCGCGCGGGGAAAACGATGAAAATGGACTATTCACTTGCTTTTTCCGGAGTCCGGGTGATTCGGCACGTTTTTCGAGGCAAAGGTACTGTTCCGGCACTGGCAGCGGCGGCGCGCAGGCGTCCGGCAAGCGGCGGAGCGCGGCGGAGCAGGCTCTGTCGGGTGCGCGGTCCACCGCGGAGGCGTGCACCGGTCGCGGGCCAGGTGGCGGTTCCCGGTTGGGCCGGCGCAGCGGGCGCGGTCCACGGGAAAGGCGGGTGTACGGTGGACCGGTGGGGGGACACGTGGCGCACACCGGTTGGCCGGTCCACGTGCACTCGGTCCACGGTGCACCTGCGGGCGCCTCGGGAAGCGTGCGGCAGAGGCGCAGGCGGCGGGCGCAGAGCGCACGTGGGCGTTGGTCGGGCGGATTCCCGCGCTTGGGGAGGACACGTGTCGGTGTCTGGGGGGGCGGACGTGTCGCGCGGGGAGCGGCTGGGGTTGCTGTCGCTGTTCGGCGGGCGACGTGGAGGCCCAGGGGGATTCGGGCGGCTACAGTGTTCGCGCGCGGGGATTTCGGGCTGCTACAGTGCGGCCCGAAAAACCCCAGCGCCCGGAAAGGGACTTATCCGGTATTTCTCCATTGTTTCTGCAGCCTATAAAAGCGATCCGAGCTCCCTTTTTCCCCTTTTTTCGCCATTTTCGAGCCTCCTCTCGCCTAGGTGCCTTCAGCAAAGATGATCCCCGAGTTTGGCTGCATCTTTCTGCAAAGTTTTGGGATTTTTGGTGGCACGCATATCGAGGCTTCCATTTTTACGGCGCGGCGCGACGCTCGTCCTTTTGCGTTCCCCCTTCGTCGCGTTTCGGTGCGCGAGCTCCCCCGGCCTACTCCGACCACCTTTTCGAGTGATTTCTTCGCCGCTGATTCGCGACGGACAGATCTACGATCTTGGTATTTTCAGCTTTCCCTCATTTTGCGCTTTTCGTGGTGTTTGTTCGAGCTTACTGTGACCCCATTTCTGTGAAGGGGATTTGGACAGCGGCTTGGTATTTCGGTGTTATCTCCGCAACCGGGCATCGTTTGACGACGTGCTTATACATTTTGTTCATCTACTCGGCGCAAGGAATATCACAGTATTTTTATTGGATTTTTCTGAGTGTTTGCCCGAAGGTATATGTTCTTCCCCTTATCTGTACAATGGAATTACAGTTATGTTGCTGTGTGGTTTTGCGCACCTGTACTGTGGAATTTGTAACTCGGCCTACGGGGCTCGGAATTGGACGTGCATGGTACTCGTTCGAAGGTATCGACGCGAGGATCTGCTGTGGTATTTTTATTGGATTTTTCTGGGCACTTGCAGCAGGTGAATAAGCACGGCTTTTGGACTGATTTTCCAGATTGTGTATGCTTGGTAATTTTGGAATAAAAGTGTAATGTTGAGCCTTATTGGTTACTCAGGGTGTTTTCAGCTGTTTGGAGCCAAGGCTTGCGCGACTTGTACGAGGGTGTTATGTTGGCAGATTTTGGACCGTGGGCGTCTACCCACTTCACCGACCTTCAGGTTTGCCTTGGTTTAAGCGCTTCGTGTGGGTAAGCTTATTATCAGTAATTGTTTAAGGCAATGAATATGCTGTGGCAAATATAAGTGCCACTTGTGGGGATGTCACCACTCTATGACCGATGCATGCATGTTTAGGGATACATGGTTATGTTGGTAAGTAGGTAAGCTTGATAATGATATTGGTATAAATGATTGCAAGAATAGTATTTATGAGGTATACTGAGGACTTGCATGACTTGGACATCTATGTGATGATTAGTGTAAGCTTACCTAGGATAATGTTACCCTTTGAGATTATGTAACATGCCATGTTAGCACATAGCCTTTCATGTGGTTGGTTTATGCTTTGGGACAGGATTTCGTAGCTATGTGCGGATTTGTACTCTGAGGAGTTATTATGATCATTCTATTGATGAACCCTGAATTGTGGACAGATCTAGTTTTGGGATTCCGGCATGTTGTTTATTCCTAAAGGATCTATTATTATGCTTTACCCCCCTTTATTTCCTTGAGGACATTTGCATGCTTGTATGGTCATGTAGTTAGGCCATCTTTTACTGCTGCACTACTTATGGGAACTTGACTTAGGAGAGAAACCATGCTTTTCCTTCTCGCCTTTGCTAGTCAAGTGGTCAGTGTTGCTCGGGTTCGAGCAGGGGTCTGGATAGGGTAGTCAGGACTTCGTGTCTGGGACAGGTTGGCTTAGTTGTGGGGCTTTGCGGCAACCGCGGATATTGGGCGGTTGACCGGATGTTTCTCTATGCACCTGATTGGGTATCAGTTTTCTTTAGTGGATGGAGTTTCCCACTTATCGTTTAGTGCATCCGATTGAGGTCGGGTCTTTCCTTGGTGGTTGAGTTTTCCCACTTTGATCAGATTGATGATCAAGTCCTGCCGTTTAGAGATACTGGTGACATTGATTACAGAGATGCTTTACTCGTGTGGGTAGCTCCCCTCGAGTGCCGCTCCGGAGTAGGCTTCAGACCGTGTTGGGTTTCGGTCAGACCGTGTTGGGTTCCGGTCAGACCGTGTCGGGTGCCGGTCAGACCGTGTTGGGTTCCGGTCATTTGGACAGTGGAGATACTGAGTTCGGGAGATTGGTGACAGAGCAGGCAGTACCGGGTTTTATACCGGTTCATTCGATTGAGTTTATTTCGGTCAAATACTTTTATTGTTACACTCGTGCCTGGGGGCCGAGTGCAGACTGGTAGTTGAGTTTAGAGCAGTGCTAGTATTGTTGAGAGCGTCGGTTGACGTGGTCCCGTGTTGTTGCGAGTACTTTGACCGCTGTGTGAGAGGTTTGAGCATCTTGATTCTATCCGTTCTGAGAGAGAGCATGGATTTTGACCATAGCCTGCCTGATCCTCTACTCGATAGCGAGCTAGTCCGTTTGGGACGCCCTACGTAATTCCTGCCCGTCAGCGGGAGGTGGTTGTAGGTGGGCGCAGGTTTGACTGGACCAGATGTGGCCAGTCAGCTCGATTGGGTCGATGGTGCACTTCATGTGCTAGTGGTTGCTACCACTGTTGGTCCTCCCCTTTTGCCTTTAGTTAGGGGCAGGGTAGCTGTCGTGAGTCTCCAGCCTACTCATTTCAGTCTTATGACTTGGGTTAGTTATTGTCTCTCTTGAGGACTTGGTGGGCAGACCGTCGGGTCTGGCGGTGGTACCCACTAAGAACTCCCTTTTTGGTGTTAGTTCTCTACACCCTTTGGGGTTCCCCCCCCCCCCCCCCTTTTCCTCTCCTCTCCTTTGTTTTGCAGAGGTCTTAGCGGGTGTTGCCGACTCTGCGGATGTTGATCGTGCGAGGGAGTCGCGAGCTAGATCCCTACCCGTCGTTGGAGAGTAGCGGTACCCTTCAGAGGAGATCATCCGTAGATTAGCTGTTTCTTTTTCCCTCTTTTGAGAGACTATTGTAGTGAGGATATTTTGTATTGAGAGACTGTACACTGTTGTATATATATTGGAGTTACCTCCCGATTGGGTTTCGAGCTTGTACTCGAGGATATTGTATATTATTATTTTGGGAGGCAGACCGTGTTGTTTATTTCCAGTGTACAGTGATTGATTTTAGTTACAGCAGATTTTCATTATAGCTCTGATATCTGTTTAGTTATAGTACTTTTCTTGCAGGTAGGACGCTTCGCCTATGCAGGTTGGCATAGGTGGCGGATCTGTTTGGTCGGGCCCGGGTCGCAGCTTTCGACCCGGGGGCGTGACAGATTAGAGTGGTATCAGAGCCTAGGTTGTAGGTCATGGTGGACTTAGAAACCCTAGGCTTATGATTTGACCCTTGGTTGACTTTGTGAGAGTCGTAATTTTTTTGCGAGAGTCTGATTGAGTTTTATACCTCTCCCCAAGGGACGGGAGGAGTGATTGGCATGTTTATTTCTCCTAAGTGATTATGTTGGCTGCAGACAACATAATGCTGTGGAACGGGTGACATGCTCTTAGACTTTCGCTGGATTGGGTCGAGTGTGTTGTGTGCTGTTTTTGTTGTTCGTGTGGCGAGCGGTATCCTCACCCGACGCTGGGTTTTGACCCGTGTGCATCTGTCATAGCTGTTGAGCTGAGCAGTTGGTTTTGGGCGGATACCTGGATTGAGGTCAAGAGAACCCCGGACCCAGATGACAGGATTGTCAGAGGCTTATCAGCGGCTGTGGGAGCAGCTGGTCTTGGTGACACAGTTGTCGGAGCACTGAGTAGCCCCCTCTGTGCAATGTTTAGTGTCGAGGCACGAGGCAGGGTGGATGGTTGACAGCTGGTGAGCTGTGGGACATGATCGACCTATTGAGCCATATTTGGCAGATGAACCACCCCCGACTCGTAAGATTGAGTTTGGAGCCTTTGGAGGCAGAGTCGCGGCTGGTGGTGATGGAGTGATTAATTGAGAGCCTCCCTGTGCTTGTGAGTGTATGCAGTTGTTGAACTGCGCGCTCCAAATTCGAGGACGAGGCGCATAGGATTAATGAGACTGGGAGTGGATTGCGCCAGGACACCATTTCTGTTATTCAGTCCCTCCATTGTAGATCTAGATGCCTCGTTGGAGCAGGCATTATGTATGGAGCGTGGCATTGCAGTTCCTTTGGTAGGGATCAGCCGCCAGAGGTGAGTTCTGGATTTTGGCGCTTGGCGCCGGATGATGGAGGACAGATCGGCCGGCAGGGGCATGTCTAATTTCTTTTTCCTGGATAACGAGTTCCCGAGATGTCAGAGGACGGGTGGACCGCGAAGGCAACATCAGTATTTTTTTTTATTTGAGTGGCGCAGCGATAGCGTGGATTTGTTATCTGAGGAGGACCTTATTCGTCGCCTCAATGTGATCAGAGACAGAGGTCGTGCTTCCTTGTGATAGCCCTGATTTTCAGGCAGATTGAGCGACAACCACTTGCCTTGAGCGGATGAATCTGTGCCGCCCGGTTGGAGGGCGCCACGGTAGTGGATGAGTGTCGCAGGGTGGATTTCACCACGGTAGTCGGAGTTAGAGCATGTTCCACTCTTACATGGGTTAGAGGCAGATTTGTTACCACGTGCGCTAGAAGTACAGGTTCCTGTTGTTGTTGTGCACGTGGAGGAGGCTTTTGGATCATGTCCAGTGCGGCATGAGACCGCGAGATATCGGCAGAATTATTGGAAATTATAGCAATTAGGTGTTTTGACCTATGCTTGAGATTGTTGGGCACTATGCCACTGGATGTTCGACTGCGGCAAGAGAGGGACTTGATCTTCGGCAAGGCGGGCAATTGGAGGCATGCTCGTTGGGGTTGTTAGAGCACTCTGGTTTAGCGACAGGAGTGAGAGGTGCTTACGGCGGCACCGGGACTCAGGGAATATCTCTGTTGCCACGAGATCCCGGGTGTGATTTCACCTTATTGTTGGTAATGCCGCCGGTTAGGGAGATAGAGATTGCGTTTGACGTGGTTCGGGGAACCGCGCCACCCCTGGACAGCACCTCATTGGATATCGCCGGTAGAGCTGAGAGAGATGTTGGCACAGTTGCAGGATCTGATGGATCGGAGGGGTCTGTTTGACCCTAGTGCCACGCCGTTGGTATACGGTGGGTGATGCCACGTCGTTGATACACGACTGTGAGGGTCCCTTTTATGGTTCGAGTGTAGACAGGTCCGGGTGGTATCTATGACCTTTCCGATGGAACTATACTCAGGCTGTTAGTGTATGATGCAAGTACCTACTGGAAGTAGATAGTTGAGGACCTTCGCCTAGATGGCGTTCAGGACACGGTAGGGGCATTATGGGTTTATAGCGAGGCCAATGGAATGGCGAATGCCCTGTTGACTTCAAGATCTGAGGAATCGTATGTCCCGGTTGTACTTGGACGGACTGGGAGTGGTGTTTCCGAGGATATATTTTGATTTACTCCCAGAGCGACTTGGAGCACGAGGAGCACTTTGTGGATGTGCTACCATGCCCGTGTGGATGAAGCGGTATGCCAAGTTATGAGGTACAAGTTGTAGCTGCAGACGCATACCTTCTTGGGTCGCTTTGTTCGAGCCGTAGGGGCGGCGGTGGAACCCGACCTAATGGATGTTATTCAAGTTGGCTGAAACCGACTTTTATCCTTGAGGTGAGGAGTTTCTTAGACTTAGCAGTGCCGGAAGAGCTTGGCCAATGGATAATGAGACTGATGCCAGCGCAATGCTAGTGTTTCCTGTGTTGGGAGATGGAATTGCGTGATTTAGTAATGCCTCCCATTGTGGCTGTAGAGTTACCGTGGGTCGATTTTCGGTCCACACTTCTTTAGTCCAACCTTCATGAGTATTATGGCAGGACGAACCGCTGTTTTGCAGGCAGCTTGGATCCCACAGTTGAGGCTCTCAGTACGCCTTTTATTCCAACTTTGATTGATATACCTGGGCGTAGGCCATGCCTGCCTTGGCTATCGGTGTTGATTACTCAGCATTTTCCGTTCTTTACCATGTGATAGATCAGGATTTCAGCTTCAGTTTACAGTATTCGCCATGCGGGTGCGATGGAGGTTACAGCTTTCAGCATGTTGAATGGGATTTATGCGGATGTCGTTGCTGGTTCGGATTTTTTAACCGTGAGTTTGGGCATCAGCATTATGATCGCCTTTTTGCCAGTTTTCAGTCCCGTTCACTGACGGTTTGATCCCCGTCAGGGTGTCCTTTATTAGTTGAGAGACAACGACTTCGACTCGTGGGTCTGTTGGGGTTTTGTTGGCATGTTGACTGTGACCAACTGTGGCATGAGATTGTGTCTCTTGGGGACCCCTTTTAAGGGTAGCCCGTGGCGTGAGTAGCCCATTCGGGTGATTTTGGATCGGAAGCAACCGAGAGATGCCCCAGCTTATTGGATGAATGCCTGGGTATGCTTCGGTCACATTGTTGAGATTTACACCAGGATGTGGTTTGGTGCGTGTTGCACCGATGGTTATTCTGTTTTTCCCCCAGCTTTTGAGGAGCCTCTGTGTTGTTTACGTCTAAGCTCAGGTGTGTTTTACTTTTGGATCCCTCGCCGTGATGACTTGTCCATTGAGATCTGTGATTGTTGGAGTACGAGGAACGCCTGTGCGAATTCTGGCTCGAGAGATGAGGGAATTGCGCAATCGGGCCATGCCGTACTGGTATTGTTGTGTATTGGGAGTGATCACGGGGAGTGTGTGGTGTGTGGGGAGCTGGAGGCGTGATTGATGGATACCTACCCGTGGTATTTGTGACTCCTGGTGGATCTGAGCTAGTTTCGAGACGAAACTTTCCTTAGTGGGGGAGGATGTGAGGACCTGGATTCTCACGACGTGACCTACTGTTGCATCTGCAGCTCCTGGAGGCCAATGTGGCATGTCGGGTGGCGTTTGTGCCCCAAGTTGACATTAGTGTTGGGCTAGTGTGTTAAATGATCACGTGGGTGATCGGTGGACTCCGTCGGGGCTGCCAGAAGTGGTTTCGCGCGTCATGGAATTAAAATGACCCAGCGCGAAGTTTGGATCCAAGGAACATCTTCCCGAATGCCTTCGGCAATTTTTAGAGTGGAATTTGGCAAAATTGGACTTCGGATTTGGATTCAGCGCTGCGAAAAACGATGAAACTGGACTATTCACTTGCTTTTTCCGGAGTCCGGGTGATTCGGCACGGTTGTTTCGAGGCAAAGGTACTGTTCCGGCACCCGGCAGAAGCGCGCGCGGCGGCCGGTCCTGGCAGCGGCGGAGCGCGGCGGAGCAGGCTCTGGCGGGTGCGGCGGTCCACCGCGGAGGCGTGCACCGGTCGCGGGCCAGGTGGCGGTTCCGGTTGGGCCGGCGCAGCGGGCACGGTCCACGGGAAAGGCGGGTGTACGGTGGACCGGTGGGGGGACACGTGGCGCACACCGGTTGGCCGGTCCACGTGCACTCGGTCCACGGTGCACTGCGGGCGCCTCGGGATGCGTGCGCGCAGAGGCGCAGGCGGCGGGCGCAGAGCGCACGTGGGCGTGGTCGGGCGGATTCCCGCGCTTGGGGAGGACACGTGTCGGCGTCTGGGGGGGGCGCACGTGTCGCGCGGGGAGCGGCTGGGGTTGCTGTCGCCTGTTCGGCGGGCGACGTGGAGGCCCAGGGTGGATTCGGGCGGCTACAGTGTTCGCGCGCGGGATTTCGGGCTGCTACAGTGCGCGCCGAAAACCCCAGCGCCCGGAAAGTGGGATATCCGGTATTTCTCAATTTGTTTCTGCAGCCTATAAAAGCGATCGAGTCGTCCCTTTCTTCCCCTTTTTTTCGCCATTTTCGAGCCTTCCTCTCGCTAGGTGCCTTCAGCAAAGATGATCCCCGAGTTTTGGCGCCTCCTTTCTGCAACGTTTTGGGATTTTGGTGGCACGCTTATCGAGGTTTCCATTTTTACGGCGCGGCGCGACGCTCGTCCTTTTGGGTTCCCCTTCGTCGCGTTTCGGTGCGCGAGCTCCCCCGGCCTACTCCGACCACCTTTCGAGTGATTTCTTCGCCGCTGGATTCGCGACGGACAGATCTACGATCTTGGTATTTTCAGCTTTCCCTCATTTTGCGCTTTTCGAGGTGTTTGTTCGAGCTTACTGTGACCCCATTTCTGTGAAGGGGATTTGGACAGCGGCTTGGTATTTCGGCGTTATCTCCGCAACCGGGCATCGTTTGACGACGTGCTTATACATTTTTTCATCTACTCGGCGCAGGAATATCCAGTATTTTTATTGGATTTTTCTGAGTTTTGCCCGAAGGTATATGTTCTTCCCCTTATCTGTAAATGGAATACAGTTATGTTGCTGTGTGGTTTGCGCACCTGTACTGTGGAATTTGTAACTCGGCCTACGGGGCTCGGAATTGGACGTGCAGGTACTCGTTTCGAAGGTATCGACGCGAGGATTACTGTGGTATTTTTATTGGATTTTTCTGGGCACTTGCAGCAGGTGAAATAAGCACGGCTTTGGACTGATTTTCAGATTGTGTATACTTGGTTAATTTTGGAATAAAAGTGTAATGTTGAGCCTTATTGTTGTACTCAGGGGTGTTTTCAGTTGTTTGGAGCCAAGGCTTGCGCGACTTGTACCGAGGGTGTTATGTTGGCAGATTTTGGACCGTGGGCGTCTACCCACTTCACCGACTTCAGGTTTGCCTTGGTTTAAGCGCTTCAGGTGGGTAAGCTTATTATCAGTAACTGTTTAAGGCAATGTATGTTGTGGCAAATATAAGTGCACTTGTGGGGATGTCACCCCTCTATGACTGATGCATGCATGTTTAGGTACATGGTTTATGTTGGTAAGTAGGTAAGCTTGATAATGATATTGGTATAAATGATTGCAAGAATAGTATTTATGAGGTATACTGAGGACTTGCATGACTTGGACATCTATGTGATGATTAGTGTAAGCTTACCTAGGATAATGTTACCCTATGAGATTATGTAACATGCCATGTTAGCACATAGCCTTTCATGTGGTTGGATTATGCTTTGGGACAGGATTTCGTAGCTATGTGCGGATTTGTACTCTGAGGAGTTATTATGATCATTCTATTGATGAACCCTGAATTGTGGACAGATCTAGTTTTGGGATTCCGGCATGTTGTTTATTCCTAAAGGATCTATTATTATGCTTTACCCCCTTTATTTTCCTTGAGGACATTTGCATGCTTGTATGGTCATGTAGTTAGGCCATCTTTACTGCTGCACTACTTATGGGAACTTGACTTAGGAGAAACCATGCTTTCCTTTCTCCGCCTTTGCTAGTCAAGTGGTCAGTGTTGCTCGGGTTCGAGCAGGGGTCTGGGTAGGGTAGTCAGGACTTCGTGTCTGGGACAGGTTGGCTTAGTTGTGGGGCTTTGCGGCAACCGCGGATATTGGGCGGTTGACCGGATGTTTCTCTAGCACCTGATTGGGTATCAGTTTTCTTTAGTGGATGGAGTTTCCCACTTATCGTTTAGTGCATCCGATTGAGGTCGGGTTTTCCTTGGTGGTTGAGTTTTCCCACTTTGATCAGATTGATGATCAAGTCCTGCTTTAGAGATACTGGTGATATTGATGACAGATGCTTTACTCGTGTGGGTAGCTCCCCTCGAGTGCCGCTCCGGAGTAGGCTTCAGACCGTGTGTTGGGTTCCGGTCAGACCGTGTTGGGTTCCGGTCAGACCGTGTCGGGTGCCGGTCAGACCGTGTTGGGTTCCGGTCATTTGGACAGTGGAGATACTGAGTTCGGGAGATTGGTGACAGAGCAGGCAGTACCGGGTTTTATACCGGTTCATTCGATTGAGTTTATTTCGGTCAAATACTTTTATTGTTACACTCGTGCCTGGGGGCCGAGTGAGTGCAGACTGGTAGTTGAGTTTAGAGCAGTGCTAGTATTGTTGAGAGCCGTCTGGTTGACGGTGGTCCCGTGTTGTTGCGAGTACTTTGACCGCTGTGTGAGAGGTTGAGCATCATGATTCTATCCGTTCTGAGAGAGAGCGTGGATTTTGACCATAGCCTGCATGATCCTCTACTCGATAGCGAGCTAGTCCGTTTGGACGCCCTACGTAATTCCTGCCGTCAGCGGGAGGTGGTTGTAGGTGGGCGCAGGTTTGACTGGACCAGATGTGGCAGTCAGCTCGATGGGGTCGATGGTGCACTTCATGTGCTAGTGGTTGCATACCACTGTTTGGTTCTCCCCTTTTTGCCTTTAGTTAGGGGCAGGGTAGCTGTCGAGAGTCTCCAGCCTACTCATTTCAGTCTTATGACTTGGGTAGTTTTTGTCTCTTGAGGACTTGGTGGGCAGACCGTCGGGTCTGGCGGTGGTACCCACTGAGAACTCCCTTTTTGGTGTAGTCTCACACCCTTTGGGTTTCCCCCCCCCCCTTTCCTTCCTCTCCTTTGTTTTGCAGAGTCTTAGGGGGTTGCCGACTCTGCGGATGTTGATCGTGCGAGGGAGTCGCGAGCTAGATCCCTACCCGTCGTTGGAGAGTAGCGGTACCCTTCAGAGGAGATCATCAGTAGATTAGTGTTTCTTTTTCTCTTTTGAGAGACTATTGTAGTGAGGATATTTTGTATTGAGAGACTGTACACTGTTGTATATTGGAGTTACCTCCCGGTTGGGTTTAGAGCTTGTACTTGAGGATATTGTATTATTATTTTGGGAGGCAGACAGTGTTGTTTATTTCCAGTTGTACAGTGATTGATTTTAGTTACAGCAGATTTTTATTTATAGCTCTGATATCTGTTAGTTTATAGTACTTTTCTTGCAGGTAGGACGCTTCGCCTATGCAGGTTGGCATAGGTGGCGGATCTGTTTGGCGGGGGGTCGCAGTTTCGACCCTTTCGTGACATTAGTCTAAGGCCATCAAAAATAACGTTTTTCAAAATCGGGCCATCTGGAATAGTACATTCTTTTCAAACAATTTTGGAAGATCGACGTCTCGAATAACAACGAGTCCTCCGGAGATTTTCCAAAGTTTTGAAACTAATTGGTCACCGGTCATTGTGACGGGAAATCCGCTATCCAGATACCATAGACGAATTATCATATGCAGGAAGGAAACATTAGTAACAAGACAAGGGTAAATTCACCTTTGCGCACCAAACCTTTTTGAATGCGTGGTAATGGTCATGAGGTTATTCCTAGGTGAAGGGTCTGGTCAGATCGATTGTGCTCCCTTGATGATGTCGTCTTACGCGTGGTGAATACCAAGGCTTTTATTTGAAAAGTTTTGCTTGATTTTCGGGGGAGGCGCCTTTTGGTAGTCGTTGCAAGAAGTGCTTGAGTTGAGCGTTTGGCTCCCATCTTGCAATTCTCCTTATGTGCGCCCTAAAAACCACAACGAAAACATCCTTAGTACGTTGACGATCCCTGAGGAGGATGAAGTAGGCTGTTGTCGTTGTTGTCGTTAGTTCCGGGTCGAGAGGAGGAGATACCGACTGGGGCACGAAAACTGTTCCAACCGAACTAAAATGTCTTTAGTTCGATTGTGTATAGATTAGGCGACTTGTTTGATTGACCCAAGACAAGAAGCTATCCAATTATCGTCTGATGAGAAAACGCTGCAAGTCATCTTGAGTTGGAAAATGGTCTTTGTCATTTCCGTTATCCTGCGACCTCGTGTAGAGCTTGAGAAAGTGATCCGCTTATCCCCAGTTTTGTGTTCCTCTCAAAAAGCTCATGGACTTTGAAAGGGAAACATTTACTTTTATCAGATTTTCCCTTCACTTCAAGAGGTTGAGAGAGAAGTGGCCATTTTTGCTTCTTCTTCGAGACATGCAATCTCCCTCTCAAACTCTTGTTTGCTTGCCACTTTCTTTGAATCCCTCAAAAAGTCTGTGGTAGGCTAAAGCAAATCCTCACCTTCCGAATCATCCGATTCATTGTCCGTTGCATTCTTTTAACAGTGGAGTGGAAAATGATCGGATGTACTTGCCATTAAGCACATGAAAGGTGAAGATGTGGACGCGTGGAATGCCGTTGCGCTTTCTTCTCATAACTGAGGATGAGACTCATTGACGTTGAGATTGTCATCCCAAGTGACGACTTGCACGCCTTTTTCTTTGCCGGATTCTGGTTGGACACTCGTGAGATATGGCCGTATCCTCGGCACTGAAGCATTGGACTTGTCCCTCTGAACTTTTTTCCTTTGAAAAAGTTCTCTTGCTTTCTTGACTGTAACGTGAAGTACCCTTGCCTTTCTTCGACTTTCGAAGGAAGGAGATTTACTTGATTACCCCTTCGAAAGTTGCGGTGAAACTTTCTTGTCAAGAGAG
>JAQNDB010005077.1:0-20966 GCA_029204045.2 Tillandsia leiboldiana | reverse complement strand
GAAAGACTTCCATATCACAGTTGTTGGAAAATCTCTATTTCTTTTAGTAAATATCACTTTAAAATAATTTGATTCGAAAATATTTGAATAACGAGTTTATAAATTTGCATGCAAGATTCAATCAAATACATTATAAAATTACAAGTTTAGATGTGGCCTCGCGAGTCGAGACGTGCGAAGGACTGTTTAAAGCATGATTGCCCCTCCACGTGCGAGACTCCGACAATCACTCTTAGTGATACAACGACCCACTGTCCACCCTGTCGGCACGACTCGAGATGGTGCATAACGAACCTTTGGCTATCAAAGATCCAGCAAAAGAGGAATGCTAAAGCTCAGTGTAGATGAAAGAGAAGATTCAAGTAGTACTGTAATAACTTAACCTCATGCACCCTCCAACATATATAATAAAGAAAATTGTCTCGTGCTGCCGAAGTGCAGGCTATCATGCTCCGAATTACAGCGGAAGCTCTTTCGGGAACGACAACAGTCCTGCCGTATGCACAAGACTTTACTGCACATTCGAAGCGGTCCTAAACAGGAATCTGTATCAACAAAAACCAACAATAACGACCACAACAGCAATCCTAGGAGTCCACAACTAAAAGTATCCTAGGAGGCTACAACTAAGGAGTGAGAACAGGCATTAGAGTATGAAATACTAAACTAGCAACATCACTGTACAACTATAGTACATCTAGATACAACACAGGTACTAATATAAACATGATACATCAATAACCAAAAAGGCTGCTCCAGCAGTAATAGTACAGTGATATAACAAAAATAAAATATCGGGGAGTCCTCTAGCTCTGGTATTCTGGTAGGAGACGTATCTATCCCGCGGTCTCCTTACCTCGCTCAGCAGCGATCGCTGAAGGCTCTGAAAAGGGCAACAAAAGAGGGCATGAGAACTATATAAACAATAGTTTCAATGGGTAATAGCCGCCAACCTCGACGACTTTTCCACTAGGTCAACTAGAGGTAAAATAAGAGAAAACTATAAAAGCTGAAAGGAAGAATCGTAAAGTAAAATGCAGTAAATCTACAACTATAATGCCTCTACTAAGCTACTAACAACTGAAAGTCATGCCCATACAACCCATACATCACTGAAATACCCAAAACTGAGATATCGACAAAACCCAATCATTAGGACCGACTAAAGTCCAGTCCAACCTGCAGCGCCACGTGCCCGACTACCCGTATTCAGGGCTCAGCCGCACGCGCGAATGAGTGTCAATGGCCAGACTCCGGATCGGCACTCGAGGGGAGCGACCCCACCGAATAAGTACACCTTACTAGGAACCACGAAGGCTCAGGCAGGCTATAGTCCAATACGATATCTAGTCGCAAGCATACTCTTTCAACTGATAACTCAGGACTCGACTCGATGTCACATTGCCGACCAACTCTCGGTGATAATCAAGGACACAACTACACTGCCCATAGTCCTGGCAGTAGCATCAACTCGTTATCTAACCAACCGACAAACTGAACCCAACAGATAAGCTCTACAGCTATAAAACTATCTCGAGTACAAGGTCACGGTGAGGAATAAGAAGATGTGTAGTACTAAATAGTATAGAAGTCAACCTTGACTTGAATTTCTATACTTACAATTACACATTTAGGTGTATCCTGTAAGGTTAAATCATCTGTCACGCCCCGGGGGTTTGTTTTTTTTTTTTTTTTTTTTCCTTTTTTTTTTTTTTTTCTTTTCAAAAGAGACTTCTCTTCCCCGGCGCGTGCCCAGACCGCCGCCACATACAGGACTCTCTCTTCAAACGGACAGAGTCTCCCCTGTATGTGCACGGCGTAGCGTTTAGTACATCTCCCAAACATTCACAACATTCAATCACATCGGTTACTAACATACAACTAGCATTCAAGTTGTTAAAGCGCATGGCGATCAATTTGAAAAGGATAAATCCACAGATTTAAAAGAGCGCCCACTCGGCGCTTATGTTTTGAAAACGAGTTTCACAATCAGCATAAATCCACAAGGTTTTGAAAAACGGTGCCCACACGACACCCAAGTTTTGAAATCCATTTCGCAATCCATAAATCCACAGGGTTTTGAAACCAGTGCCCACACGACACTTAGATTTTAAAAACGATTTTCGCAATCTTTTCTTTGGTTTAGTTTTCTTTTTCCTTTTTCAATGGCCAACAGAAATAGAAGGAATAGTAATGCATAAAAGGATACACTAAATGCAACTCATACCGACATCCACGTCGACCCCACGAGGGTATCGAGAACCTCACACACGACTACAAAGTAAATGAAATGCAAGAATAAAAGAAGAAAATACAGTCCAGGGTTCCCAGCAACCCAGAAGCTCCTGCCCCGTCCTCACCGTCGCCTACCTCTCCCCCCATCTGGGTCCCTGTCACGAAGTGGGGAGTCAGTGACGGAGAAAAAAATAGTGAAGCAGGAAAATACAGTAAAACACAAACCGTGAAGATAACCGGAGCAACCACCCTCGCAAGAGGGAACGATAACCTGTACACCTGTATCCTGCCATACCCGGCCGCGCCGGACTACCAAACCGGCGGCCGTACCGTACCTGTAACACCCGACCGCGTCGGACAACTAAACCGACGGGTCGCACCGCTCGCACCTCGGCGCCTCAAACCCCACAACTAATAAGGGGCCCCACTACGTCACCTCGTGGGTATACACGGGTCTATAGACCACTTTTCCGGAAAAGCGCACCCTTGCGGTGGCCAAACCGCGGGTGCGCGTGTCGCAGCCTCGAGCACAGGAACCGTGAAGCAATATACATATATGTGAAACAATATGTAAAAACATCCAAGTGTAGGAGCCATATGAAGTGCCATATATATATATTAGAGCGAGAGAACAGTAAAACTATAAATGATTAGTTGATGCTTTCCCTCAATGTTCTAACCCAAGCCTGAGATTCATATAAAATTTAGAACCTTCTTTCTATATCCCTTTTTTTTTCTTTATTATAACAGTCGGCACAATCAAACGAGTAATGTCGACCACCCTTCGATCTTTAACCCAAGTACGCACAAGGTTGACCCCACCCAACAAGATACAATTTAATATTAGAACTTAAAACAAAAACCCACCTCAAACACGAAGAAAGAGACGTGTGGAAATTCCGACAGAAAAAACCCTCACCGCGCGCCCGAACAGCTGTAACACAAATTCATTCGTCAAAAACATCGTCGCGGTTTAAAACACTCAAAAACGGGGCGAACCGGGCTAAAAACGGAGCTCCTGGGCCCTTTTTCTGAAAGTGGGTGTACGGGCCCATACGTGGACCGGGTCCACGACGGCGGCAGCAAAGGCGTGGGCCGGGAGCACGCGGCGCGGTGGACCAGCGCCGTCTTGGGCCGGGCCGCGCACGGGTGCGGGCGCGCACCGGGTCCAGGCCCCGCTGCTGCTGTGGCGCACGCCGGGTGCACGCCCGGGCGTGCACCGCGCGACCTGGCGCACCGGCCCGTGCACCGGGTCCGCGTCCCCGGGCCGGGCCGGCGTGCGCCGGGTGCACGCCGGCCCGGTGGACCCGCGCGGCCTGGCGCACAGCTCTGTGCGCCGGGTCTGCGGCCCCGGGCCGGAGCGACGTGCACCGGGTGCACCCGGACGGGTGGACCACGGCCAGAAAACCCCAACATTGCGTCCGTTTTCGGCTCCGATCGCGACCCCCGCGATCACGGCGGCTTCGGCGATGACCCCGTGAACACGGTGACGGCGGCGGCGGCCTCCCGTTTAACCACGGCGGCGGCGGCCTCCCGTTTGGTCCCCGAAATCGCCTCGCACGCGGCACGAGACCCCCGACAATTCAAGGGATTTCCCTCCCCTTGCCCGAAACAAGAACCGACACAAGAAACGAAACAAGAAACGAAACAAGAAGGCGAAAGCACGGCTCACCTTGTTTCCGTCGGCGCCGGGCGAAGGAGAGGGATCGTCCTTTTTGCGCTCGTCGGATCTTGCGGGGAGGCGATCAATCTCCTCCTTCTCCTCGTCAAGATTCCGGCTCTCGCGTCGCCTCGGTACGGGTGGGGGAAAGGCTTGGGGTTTTCACGCGTGCGAAAGGGGAAAAGAAAGGAGCGGGGGACCCTAATCCCCCCCCCTTGGAGTTTAAGTCAGTTGTTTGGGTGCAGCCGACGGGGATTTGGTTCCCCAAACCCCTAAATTAAACCACATTAAATTAGATTAACATCGATCAAATAGAAATTAAATTGAGTCGAGTTAAACTAGTTTAAATCCAATTAAATTAAATTAAATCAAGTTTAATTAAATCCGGGTCTGGTTTACCTCAGCGAAGGCGTGCTGACCCCTCGAACATCAACAACTTCAGGAATTTATTCCGGGAGCTTCCGGGGTCGGAAAACTGATCCGATCGCGCCGCCGGTCTTCGTTTCGCGGGTTTTATTCTCTAAAAATACCCGCGAGCCCCGACGGCCTGCCCAAAACGACGCGAGAAAAAAAACGTACCCCGGACCCCTTAGCCGAAAAGCGGTTCGAAATAAATTCACAGGTAAGACCAAAAGGGAAGTAAACCCGCGGTTATTACACCACTCACCTCTAAAAACGAGTTTCGTCCTCGAAACTCAAGCCCGGGTGGGCGTGAAAAGGTCGGGGTAGCACTCCCTCATCTTGGACTCCAGTTCCCAAGTTGCTTCCCGCTCCTCATGGTTGTTCCATAGTACCTTCACGTAGGGGATGGTTCGGTTTCGTAGTGATTTGTTTTCCCTTGTCAGGATTCTCACCGGGGTTTCTTCGAAGCTTAGGTCCTCCTTAAGTTCGAGTGCTGAGGCGTCCAGAACGTGTGACGGGTCGGGGAGATATTTCCGAAGCATCGAGACGTGGAACACGTCGTGAACTCGGTCGAGGTTTGGTGGTAGGGCGAGGCGGTAAGCTACTGGGCCAATACGCTCTAGAATCTCGAATGGCCCCACAAACCGTGGGCTCAGCTTGCCCTTTAGTCCGAAACGCTTAATTCCTCTGGATGGCGAGACCCGCAAAAACGCGTGTTCCCCACTTGAAATTCCAAGTCACGGCGTCTCTGGTCTGCGTAGCTCTTCTGTCGACTCTGGGCGGTCAGCAGGCGCTGTCTGATAAGGCGTACCTTCTCTTCGGTTTCCTCCACTAAGTCGGGTCCCAAGAGTTTCCGTTCTCCCAAGTCGTCCCAACAAATCGGGGATCGGCAGCGCCTTCCGTATAAGGCTTCGTAGGGCGCCATCTGAATGCTGGCCTGGTAGCTGTTGTTGTAGGCGAACTCCACGAGGGGTAGGTAGCGTGACCAACCGATTCCCCAATCCAGCACACAGGCGCGAAGCAGGTCTTCAAGGGTTTGTATCGTGCGCTCCGACTGTCCGTCCGTCTGAGGGTGGAAGGCTGTGCTGAACTGTAGTCTGGTCCCCATAGCCCGCTGAAGGCTTTGCCAAAACTTCGAGACAAAGCGCGTGTCTCTGTCCGAGGTGATCGATGCCGGTACCCCATGTAGTCTCACGATCTCGCTGATGTAGACTTGAGCTAACCGTTCGCGGGGTCCAAGTTGTATGAATTGGCAGGAAGTGTGCTGACTTGGTTAACCGGTCGACTATGACCCAGATCGCGTCGTGGCCCTGTTGTGAACGTGGAAATCCAGTGACAAAATCCATGGTGATCTGGTCCCATTTCCACTCTGGTACCGGTAAGGGCTGTAGCTTCCCTGCGGGTCGCTGATGCTCGGCCTTTATCTGTTGGCATACAAGGCAGTGAGCCACGTGACGTGTTACGTTTTCTTTCAACTTAGGCCAACAGAAGGTCTGTTTGAGATCTCTGTACATCTTCGTGCCCCCTGGGTGTGCCGCATAAGGGGCTCGGTGTGCCTCCGCTAAGATCTCTTCTTTCAACTCTGATGAGTCCGGCACGCAGATCCGTCCGCGGAACCGTAAGGTGCCGTCGTCTTCCGCTGCAAAATCGCTCTCTTGACCCTGGGAAATCTTGTCTCATATGCGCTGTAGATATGGGTCGGTCTGCTGTCCCTCCCGGACCTTCTCAAATAACGTCGGCTTGACCACCAAGGTTAGAAGTCGCATGACCGTGCCCGCTGGTACTACCTCCAACTGCATTCGCGCGAACTCCGCGATCAGGTGGTCCTGTTTCGTTATCGTGCTCTCCGATGCCCCTTCTTGATGCCCTTTTCTGCTCAGTGCGTCTGCTACCACGTTTGCCTTCCCGGGGTGGTATTGAATCGTCAAGTCGTAATCCTTCAACAACTCAAGCCACCGCCTCTGCCGCAAGTTTAATTCCTTTTGGGTAAAGATGTATTTAAGACTTTGATGATCTGAGAAGACGTTGCAGTGGACTCCGAAGAGATAATGCCTCCACAGTTTTAAAACGAAGACTACCGCGGCCAATTCCAAGTCGTGTATCGGGTAGTTCTTCTCGTAGTCCTTCAGCTGCCTGGACGCGTAGGCAATCACTTTCCCCCGTTGCATCAGAACACCTCCAAGACCGATCCTTGATGCATCGCAGTACACTTCGTAATCTTCTCCGGGTGTCGGCAGTACAAGTATTGGTGCCCTGGTTAACCTCCTCTTGAGTTCCTCGAAGCTCTCCTGGCATTTGGCCGTCCATATGAACTTCTTCCCTTTTCTGGTCAATCGATTTAAAGGGGTAGCAATCTTCGCGAAACCCTCAACGAAACGCCTGTAATATCCCGCCAATCCTAGGAAACTTCGAACCTCTGTCACCGACGTCGGCGGCTGCCAGTCAACCACTGCTTCTACCTTCTTGGGATCCACAGCGATCCCCTGTGCCGAGATCACATGTCCTAGGAAGCCGACTTCGCGCAGCCAGAACTCACACTTCTTGAGTTTAGCGAACAGCTTCTGCTCCCTGAGGGTCTGGAGGATCGTTCGCAAATGGTCCTCGTGCTCCTCGTCTGTAGTGGAGTAAATCAGGATGTCGTCGATGAAGACTACCACGAACCGATCCAAGAAGGGTCTGAAGATCCGGTTCATCATGTCCATGAAGACCGCGGGGGCGTTCGTGAGGCCGAAGGGCATAACTGTGAACTCATAGTGGCCGTACCGGGTCCGGAAGGCAGTCTTCGGGATGTCCTCGTCCCGAACCCGGAGTTGGTGGTAGCCTGATTGCAGATCGATCTTGGAGAAGACCGTCGCCCCCCTCAGTTGGTCGAAAAGATCATCTATTCTGGGCAGGGGGGTACTTGTTCTTCACGGTAACCTTGTTTATTCCTCTGTAATCGATGCAGAGCCGCAGGCTTCCGTCTTTCTTCCGCACAAAGAGTACCGGTGCACCCCAGGGTGACACACTCGGTCTGATGAACCCCTTGTCCAAGAGGTCTTCCAGTTGTGCTTTAAGCTCCTTTAGCTCTGCGAAGGCCATTCGATAAGACACCTTCGTAATAGGCTGCGTGCCAGGTAGTAGCTCGATAGGGAACTCCACCTCCCGCTCTGGGGGCATCCCAGGCAGTTCTGCGGGGAAGACGTCGGGAAAGTCCCTCACCACTGGAATGTCTGAAAGTGTCGACGAGGTCGGGTGGCCAGATCCACCGATGCTAAATAGGCCACGCATCCACCCTCTACCAATCTTCTGGCTCGCGCCGCCGAGATGACCGCCGGGAAGGTGATGCTCTTGCCCGCCATATACACATGTTCAGGAAAGCCCGGTTCTTGCAATCGCACCTGTCGCTTGTCACAGTCAATGAGCGCCTGGTACCTCGTGAGCTAGTCCATGCCCAACACCGCGTCGTACTCCTTCAAGGGAATTACCACTAGATCCCATGGGCAAGCCAGTCGTCCAAGCTTAATCGAGCAGGCGACTACTAAACTGACCGCCTCCAAAGTCCCTCCCGCCGTTTGAACCGTCAGGAGATTTTGAAGGGGGGTCTCCTCGAGATCATGCATAACAACGAAATCACGAGAAATGAACGAGTGTGTTGCTTCGGTGTCGAAAAGAGTTCTAGCACGGGAATTTGAGACGGAGGTAATACCTGCAAGGGCGTCTTCCGGCGGAACGGTCTCTTGGCGGGTCATTGAGAAAACTCTCCCGCCTGGTTGTGGCTGCCTGTCCTCCTCACGTCGTGGTGCAGGGGGTCTGGAGGTCGACGCCATAGGAGCTTTCCCCCGCCCTGAGAGCTGTGGCGTGGGTGCAGAAGCTGCAGAGGACGCAGATCCCCCGCCTAAGGGGCAGTTGCGGCGGAAGTGCCCCCGTTTGCCGCACCTGAAGCAGTGGTCGCCTTTTTGAGGGCACTCTCCCGCCATGTGTCCTCCCCCGCATATAACACAAGGCCTATTCCCCGGCCTCGGCCCTCCTGCTGGCGCGCCCCGGGGCCCTGCCTGCGGTCTCCACCGTTTGGGGGGTCCGCCTCCGCTCGAGGAGCCCCCCCCCAGATTCTGCTGTTGTCGCTTTGTCACGCCCCGGGGGTTTGTTTTAGCGGAAACGATTCATAAAAGTCGAATATTTGACGTGTAAAATTTTTCTTTTGTTTAAAAGAGAACCCCTCTTCCCCGGCACGTGCCCAGACCCGCCACACATACAGGATCCCTCTGCAAACGGACAGAGTCTCCCCTGTACGTGCACGGCGTAGCGTTCGGTACATGTTCCAACATACACAACCAATCAATCACAACAGTTATTCACAAACAACCAGCATTCTAAACTAATACAAGAAAAACATATGGCCGATCAATTTGGAAAGGATAAATCCACAGTTTTGAAAGAGCGCCTACCCGGCGCTTACGTTTTGAAAGCTAGTTTCGAAATCAGCATAAATCCACAAGGTTTGAAAACGGTGCCCACCCGACACCAAGTTTTGAAATCCCTTTCGCAATCCATAAATCCACAGGGTTTTGAAACCAGTGCCCACACGACACTTAGATTTTAAAAACGGTTTTCGCAATCTTTTCTTTGACTTTTCCCTTTTTGATTTTCAAACGGCCAATGGAAATATAAGGAAAGTAACGCACAAGGGGCACTAAATGCAACCCGTACCGACATCCACGCCGACCCCACGAGGGTATCGCGAACCTCTCACATAACTACAATGCAATGAAAAGCGAGAAAGAAAGAAGAAATACAGTCCGAGGTCCCCAGCGACCCAGCTGCTCCTGTCCCGTCCTCACCAACGCCTACCTCTCCCCCCGCCTGAACCCTGTCACGAAGTGGGATGTCAGTGACGTAAAAAAAAGTAGAGCAGGAGAATATAGTAAAACAAACCGTGAAGACAACCGGAGCAACCACCCCCCTCTCAAGGAGGAAAAGCAACCTGTACACCTGTATCCTGTAATGCCCGGACACGTCGGACAACTAAACCGACGGCCCATACCGTACCTGCAGAAACCCGACCACGTCGGACAACTAAACCGACGGGTCGCACCGCTCGCACCTCGGCGCCTCAACCCCACCACTAATAAGGGGCCCCACTACGTCACCTCGTGGGTATACACAGGTCAGAGACCACTTTTCCGGAAAAGCGCACCCTTTGCGGTGGCCAAACCGCGGGTGCGCGTGTGGCAACCTCGAGCCAAGTAACCGTAACCACCATCATGTCAGTATCATAATATAAATAACAAGAGTAATGAGGTAAAGTGCATAATCGAAAGCAAGGTAATAATACGCGCACTCGAAGGTGGCCCGCTGACATATAATGGTTAAAAAGAGAACAACCGTCGGTAACCGACGCTAAACACTATAGAGAACCCGCTGACATGCATAAGCTATCGCCCATCATTATTTAACCCCAGTACACTTAGAATAGATCCCGTCCAATATGATAGAATTTAGAGGCTAGGAATAAAGTAAAAACGACCCACCTGAATGTAGGCCGATCCCGGACTCCCGCTAGCTACTGGGAGGCTGGTGCTGAGCAACTGGGCCCTGAATAATGAGATCTGGTCAGTAATAGACTCACGCAAATCTTTCCCGACGATCCGACAGCAACGAAAAGCTTAAACGGGAGGATATCGCCGATTTATCGATCAAAATCCGATTCCCGGTCAACGAGGACCTACGGAACCCTAACCAGATGCCTAGTAGATTTAAAAACACTATCTAAAGGCAGCTGATATGTCCAACTTACATTTTAGTCTAATATGTTCTTAAATTTGCATAACAACATTAATTTAATTGCCCGTTTCGGCTCGTTCTTGAAATCCGGGGGTCCAACGACGACGCCGTAAGTTTCAGCGCGTTCGTTACGTCGAGACGGAGGCCGTGCTCACAGTATTTGGGCCGAGACCAGGCCCATTTACAAGTTGGCCCATAAACACAAGTGCTCCCAATTAGTATTGTTGCGACTTAATATATACTTGATCTACAAGTGATCTAACTGGAGCATGGGGTTCAGTAATAACAGAGGAGTGGTGTGCTCACCTTGCACGCGTCGGAGGCCGGCCGGAAAGATGGCCGGAGCAACACCCAAGTTTGGATCAAGGCTCGGTTTGGGTGTTCTTGGAACAACAGTGACTCAGACCTGGAACCAAGGTGAGCATCAGTTAGAAGAGGTCCCCAGGAGGTCTCGGGTCTATGCGGGGTCGAGCCCCGGCGGCCGGAGGCGGCGGCGGCCGGAGATGAGCCCGAATGACAAGGCTCGGGTGCAAGAATTAAGACCCAACACAGAGGGGTGATCTGGGTTAAAATAAATTCATGGAGAGCTTGCTTAGGGTCTGTAGACCTCACCTGAGTGGTTTCCGGAGTCCCGGAGCGCCGGGGATCGCCGGCGGTCAGGTCGAGGCAAATCTCGGGTGCAATCCTGTAGATGAGGATGCCGACACTAAACCTTGCATGCAACCGGATGGGAGAGCTCCCAAGAGTCAGAGGAGCTTACCCAGTCGGTTTTCCAGCGTCCGGGAGCGACGGCAAGGCGGCGCCGGCGAGGTCGGAGAAGCTTCAACAGCCGTTAATGGCGGATTCCGGCGTTGTCCCTCCGGGCCGGTGCGAGATGGACCAAAAGGTCTGTCCTGATGTCGTGAGGCTTGGTGCAGGGTTGGCCGGCGACGGATGGCCGCGGCAGCGCCGGACGGCGGCGATCGGGCCTTGTGAAGAAAAACCCGTTTCTAGGGCACTCGTGCGCGGGCCCGATCCTCGTCCGATCGCGATGGGGCTTCGTGGGGATGTTTCGGTCACCAAGAGGACCCGATTCAACGGCTCAGATCTCGATCTTGTCGGCCGGATGAAGCCCGCGCCTTTGCCGGGAAAGTGGAGGAAGAAAGGTCTCCCCCGCGGCGGCGCGCGGCGGCGGCGGCGCTCGGGTTCACCTCCACTCGGCTTCTGCTACACGAGGGACCCTACAGGTGGGTTCTTGACCGCTCAAAACTCTCCCGAGCACCCTCCTTTTTCCAGCACCCGAGAGAGGATGGTTTCTCGAAGCCCTTCTTCTCCGGCGACTGGGGAGGCGGCGGCCGGTGCGGCTGGGTCCGAGGAGAGCGGCAGAGGAGAGGAGGTGGTTGCAGAAGCGGCTGAGGCTTGGCTTTAGGGTTTCTTCCAAAAACTCTAGCTCGGGTGTAGAGATCTATATATAGGGTTTGCTACAATCACAATGAAGTCCTTCTACACTCGGTATTTCAACCTAGGTCCACCACAAAAGTTTAGTCTTGCACTTAGGTCCCTCCCTATGCAATGGCACGCATTTCGAGGCAGATTCACTAGGGTCTTATGTGCAATTAACACTATTTTTTGCCTTGTTTCACGCTTTCCGAGGCGATCCGGTTGTCGAAACGGAAAATGGACTGCGCCATGACGTCCGGCTCGACGAGACCTATCAGGTAGCGATTTCTGATTTTCGAAAAAACTGCCCGGATAAAATCGCGGTCCATAAAATACAGTTCCGGAATACAGTTTTCACGCTTTTCGAGACTCCAGGGTCGTCAAGCAGAAATTCCGTCAGCGCCATTGCGTTCGGAACGACGAAACCGTTCGAAACGACTACCTGAAGTGCTAGGATCGGTTTCCAGACAGCGATTTGGCAAGCGTTCGCACTTAGGGGTATTTGAATTTAGGGTTTACTGTTCATCAACAGTAACCCACTTAAGTGCACTGTGCACAGAGGACACTGTTACATTGGTCGCGAGATTCGTCCACTTCTTAGTTGAATTCTGGACGATCCGACCGTCAGATCGAAAAGTGCTGAATATGAATCTCGCTCAGTTCGACGAGACGATCGCAACGGTCAACTCGGATTTCCAAGATCATGTCCGGATTGGAAAGTAGCCTTTTTGTCTCGTAAAACGTGCAACTCGCACACTGGCAATTGACTAAATAAATCAACATAGGTCCTTTGAATTCAAAAACCAGGTCAAAAATTCGCTTTTAGACTATTTATAAAATATTTTGAGTTTTTACATCACTTACAACTTAAAAGAAGTTTCGTCCCCGAAACTTACAACTTAAAAATTTCATTCCCGGAGCTTACAGCCTGAAGTCATACTCTTATGAAAATGCTCAAAAAGTTTAATCGAGGGCTACAAGTCAGTCGCAAGGTATCTACAACTCTAAGGCTACTGATTTAGACCCAATCTGGTACTCCTCATTACAGGGCAGAGTATTTTCTCAGTTCTTTCGACCGTCCGTTGCCTGCAGCCAACGTGCTTACCGAAAGAACAGCGGAATACCAAAGGTTTGTCGCCAACAACAAGTTGGGGACGCAACTCCTACCAGAAGGTATATCTCATACTTCCCAACACAATCTCAGTGCCAAAACATAACCTTTATCGAGGATTACTACCGCCTCGTGGTCACAAACATCGCCATGACTAACACATAGGCGAGTCCACGTCGATCCACAAAATCTGTGCAAAAGGTGGGGTCAATTTGCATCCGTCCCAAAACAGGGTTACCATCGGGCCCATAGGCCAACGAATTAAGACACGGGGACACTGAAGGGTCAGCAACTTGTTCAACCTCTAAGCAAACTGTGAGGCTAGTGCAACAATAGCAGTCATCTACTGCTGTGCCAGCAGCTGGACGATTACGAAGAGAACAGTGATTTAACCCTTAACCACCGTAACTGATCCGAGCACTCTGGCTCCATTGAAACATCAAGCCCACAGCCGAAACCCTGGCCGCGGCTAACCCTGCACTAACAGCGATCCCAAGAATCAGAGTGCGTACGACTAATAACCGAAACAACGAGACTCAACTGTGTGAAACACACCTGGGCTCCAAGCCCCTATGCCAATACCCTGCGCTCTCTCGTGAACGCAAGTCACCCTAGGGCTCGTTCCTAACCAAAAACCCAGGTATCGGATCGGAAAGGCGGAAATTGTGCATCGGAAACTGTGCAATTCACGCGCCGGCATGCAAATCGCTAAGGTTAGATCTGCTTCCTCGCCCGCAAGCACACTAGAATTTCTCGAGCGCTACATCACTCACACCTTAAAAGAAGTTTCATCCCCGAAACTTAAATACGCCAGGAATCCAATACATGGGAAAAGTGGCCAAACATGTCCGACTTGCGCTTCCCACTAGCCTTGCGCCCCTCGTGATCTGTACTGCTTCACAATCACAAACTCGCAACCCAATCCTCAAGACTATGCCTTGGTCATGGGGAGCTGGCGACAAAACCCAGGGAGCACGGTCCTACTTCCGTCTTGGCACCTGAGGGGGTGCGACACTCTGATTAACCTCTACCGCTCGGTCCCAATCCATTGCCCTTCCAAGCACCATGCACTGTGTCGAGCTGCATACCCCCAGACCAAACGATCACCTTCCCAACTAGGAGTATTCTAAGCTCTAGGTCCGCTCAACAAAAGAAGGAGTCAAGCCCAAATGAACAAGATTTGCTAGCCCCGGTGGTCTCTTTTCTCAACCCTAGGGGGAATCCCAAGACCCCCACAACAACACTACTACACGAGCCCAAGCAACACGACTACATAAACGCGACAACCGAGCTAAAACGAGAAACAAAACTTAACCCGTACTCACACACCCCACAAGTCAGTTCTAGACTCCGCTAGCATAGCACTTAACCAACTATCTAGAAAACGGGACATATACTTTTCCCCCCGCTCCCCCGATCACTCGCGTTCTATGCTTCTATGCCTTATTCGATTCATTCATTCGTAGCTAAGTGTGGCATCTCCGTGGATGTCGGACACTGACTCTGCGTCCCCGGCCGATGATCTAGTACGGGCCATGTCTGTCACACATCACAAGAGTCAACTTTAGACTACCCTACTAACAACAACCATAAAGTGAGAGAAAGGACTCAACATTTTCCCCCCCCCTCGGTCACTCACGTTCTACAGTCCTATCCCCTACCCATTTCATTCGTATGTAGGCATGTGAGGGTTGTCCACGGATGTCGGCACTAACTGTTGTGATTGAAAGAACTCTCTGATACCATTTAATCTGTCACGCCCCGGGGGTTTGTTTTAGCGGAAACGATTCATAAAAGTCGAATATTTGACGTGTAAAATTTTTCTTTTGTTTAAAAGAGAACCCCTCTTCCCCGGCACGTGCCCAGACCCGCCACACATACAGGATCCCTCTGCAAACGGACAGAGTCTCCCCTGTACGTGCACGGCGTAGCGTTCGGTACATGTTCCAACATACACAACCAATCAATCACAACAGTTATTCACAAACAACCAGCATTCTAAACTAATACAAGAAAAACATATGGCCGATCAATTTGGAAAGGATAAATCCACAGTTTTGAAAGAGCGCCTACCCGGCGCTTACGTTTTGAAAGCTAGTTTCGAAATCAGCATAAATCCACAAGGTTTGAAAACGGTGCCCACCCGACACCAAGTTTTGAAATCCCTTTCGCAATCCATAAATCCACAGGGTTTTGAAACCAGTGCCCACACGACACTTAGATTTTAAAAACGGTTTTCGCAATCTTTTCTTTGACTTTTCCCTTTTTGATTTTCAAACGGCCAATGGAAATATAAGGAAAGTAACGCACAAGGGGCACTAAATGCAACCCGTACCGACATCCACGCCGACCCCACGAGGGTATCGCGAACCTCTCACATAACTACAATGCAATGAAAAGCGAGAAAGAAAGAAGAAATACAGTCCGAGGTCCCCAGCGACCCAGCTGCTCCTGTCCCGTCCTCACCAACGCCTACCTCTCCCCCCGCCTGAACCCTGTCACGAAGTGGGATGTCAGTGACGTAAAAAAAAAGTAGAGCAGGAGAATATAGTAAAAACAAACCGTGAAGACAACCGGAGCAACCACCCCCCCCCTCAAGGAGGAAAAGCAACCTGTACACCTGTATCCTGTAATGCCCGGACACGTCGGACAACTAAACCGACGGCCCATACCGTACCTGCAGAAACCCGACCACGTCGGACAACTAAACCGACGGGTCGCACCGCTCGCACCTCGGCGCCTCAACCCCACCACTAATAAGGGGCCCCACTACGTCACCTCGTGGGTATACACGGGTCAGAGACCACTTTTCCGGAAAAGCGCACCCTTTGCGGTGGCCAAACCGCGGGTGCGCGTGTGGCAACCTCGAGCCAAGTAACCGTAACCACCATCATGTCAGTATCATAATATAAATAACAAGAGTAATGAGGTAAAGTGCATAATCGAAAGCAAGGTAATAATACGCGCACTCGAAGGTGGCCCGCTGACATATAATGGTTAAAAAGAGAACAACCGTCGGTAACCGACGCTAAACACTATAGAGAACCCGCTGACATGCATAAGCTATCGCCCATCATTATTTAACCCCAGTACACTTAGAATAGATCCCGTCCAATATGATAGAATTTAGAGGCTAGGAATAAAGTAAAAACGACCCACCTGAATGTAGGCCGATCCCGGACTCCCGCTAGCTACTGGGAGGCTGGTGCTGAGCAACTGGGCCCTGAATAATGAGATCTGGTCAGTAATAGACTCACGCAAATCCTTCACGACGATCCGACAGCAACGAAAAGCTTAAACGGGAGGAGTATCGCCGATTTATCGATCAAAATCCGATTCCCGGTCAACGAGGACCTACGGAACCCTAACCAGATGCCTAGTAGATTTAAAAACACTATCTAAAGGCAGCTGATATGTCCAACTTACATTTTAGTCTAATATGTTCTTAAATTTGCATAACAACATTAATTTAATTGCCCGTTTCGGCTCGTTCTTGAAATCCGGGGGTCCAACGACGACGCCGTAAGTTTCAGCGCGTTCGTTACGTCGAGACGGAGGCCGTGCTCACAGTATTTGGGCCGAGACCAGGCCCATTTACAAGTTGGCCCATAAACACAAGTGCTCCCAATTAGTATTGTTGCGACTTAATATATACTTGATCTACAAGTGATCTAACTGGAGCATGGGGTTCAGTAATAACAGAGGAGTGGTGTGCTCACCTTGCACGCGTCGGAGGCCGGCCGGAAAGATGGCCGGAGCAACACCCAAGTTTGGATCAAGGCTCGGTTTGGGTGTTCTTGGAACAACAGTGACTCAGACCTGGAACCAAGGTGAGCATCAGTTAGAAGAGGTCCCCAGGAGGTCTCGGGTCTATGCGGGGTCGAGCCCCGGCGGCCGGAGGCGGCGGCGGCCGGAGATGAGCCCGAATGACAAGGCTCGGGTGCAAGAATTAAGACCCAACACAGAGGGGTGATCTGGGTTAAAATAAATTCATGGAGAGCTTGCTTAGGGTCTGTAGACCTCACCTGAGTGGTTTCCGGAGTCCCGGAGCGCCGGGGATCGCCGGCGGTCAGGTCGAGGCAAATCTCGGGTGCAATCCTGTAGATGAGGATGCCGACACTAAACCTTGCATGCAACCGGATGGGAGAGCTCCCAAGAGTCAGAGGAGCTTACCCAGTCGGTTTTCCCAGCGTCCGGGAGCGACGGCAAGGCGGCGCCGGCGAGGTCGGAGAAGCTTCAACAGCCGTTAATGGCGGATTCCGGCGTTGTCCCTCCGGGCCGGTGCGAGATGGACCAAAAGGTCTGTCCTGATGTCGTGAGGCTTGGTGCAGGGTTGGCCGGCGACGGATGGCCGCGGGCAGCGCCGGACGGCGGCGATCGGGCCTTGTGAAGAAAAACCCGTTTCTAGGGCACTCGTGCGCGGGCCCGATCCTCGTCCAATCGCGATGGGGCTTCGTGGGGATGTTTCGGTCACCAAGAGGACCCGATTCAACGGCTCAGATCTCGATCTTGTCGGCCGGATGAAGCCCGCGCCTTTGCCGGGAAAGTGGAGGAAGAAAGGTCTCCCCCGCGGCGGCGCGCGGCGGCGGCGGCGCTCGGGTTCACCTCCACTCGGCTTCTGCTACACGAGGGACCCTACAGGTGGGTTCTTGACCGCTCAAAACTCTCCCGAGCACCCTCCTTTTCCAGCACCCGAGAGGATGGTTTCTCGAAGCCCCTTCTTCTCCGGCGACTCGGGAGGCGGCGGCCGGTGCGGCTGGGTCCGAGGAGAGCGGCAGAGGAGAGGAGGTGGTTGCAGAAGCGGCTGAGGCTTGGCTTTAGGGTTTCTTCCAAAAACTCTAGCTCGGGTGTAGAGATCTATATATAGGGTTTGCTACAATCACAATGAGTCCTTCTACACTCGGTATTTCAACCTAGGTCCACCACAAAAGTTTAGTCTTGCACTTAGGTCCCTCCCTATGCAATGGCATGCATTTCGAGGCAGATTCACTAGGGTCTTATGTGCAATTAAACACTATTTTTTGCCTTGTTTCACGCTTTCCGAGGCGATCCGGTTGTCGAAACGGAAAATGGACTGCGCATGACGTCCGGCTCGACGAGACCTATCAGGTAGCGATTTCTGATTTCGAAAAAACTTGCCCGGATAAAATCGCGGTCCATAAAATACAGTTCCGGAATACAGTTTTCACGCTTTTCGAGACTCCATGGTCGTCAAGCAGAAATTCCGTCAGCGCCATTGCGTTCGGAACGACGAAACCGTTCGAAACGACTACCTGAAGTGCTAGGATCGGTTTCCAGACAGCGATTTGGCAAGCGTTCGCACTTAGGGGTATTTGAATTTAGGGTTTACTGTTCATCAACAGTAACCCACTTAAGTGCACTGTGCACAGAGGACACTGTTACATTGGTCGCGAGATTCGTCCACTTCTTAGTTGAATTCTGGACGATCCGACCGTCAGATCGAAAAGTGCTGAATATGAATCTCCGCTCAGTTCGACGAGACGATCGCAACGGTCAACTCGGATTTCCAAGATCATGTCCGGATTGGAAAGTAGCCTTTTTGTCTCGTAAACGTGCAACTCGCACACTGGCAATTGACTAAATAAATCAACATAGGTCCTTTGAATTCAAAAACCAGGTCAAAAATTCGCTTTTAGACTATTTATAAAATATTTTGAGTTTTTACACGCTTCCTGTCCTCCAACCCGTGCCGAGTTCTCCCTTCTGGCGCGGGTGACCGCAAAACCCGCTCCACCGTAGTGGCCCTGTCGACCACTTTCTGAAAAGTGTGCAGGTCCGCTGCTTGCACCACCTCAAAAGATATTGCTCCGCAAGCCATCCACAAAGAGTGCGCCTTGTGAGCCTCATCCCTTATAACGAACGGGACGCAGTTCGCTAGGCGGACGAAACTCCCGTTGGTACTCCATGACCGTCCGGTTTCCCTGCTGGATATGATTCAGGTCATCTTCCAACTTCTTCTTGACACTAGCTGGTGAAAAAGGCCTCGAACAGCTCCTTCTTGAATGTTGCCCAGGACGGGAAAGCGGTGCCCTTAGCAGGATCGGGGCGTACCGTCTTCCACCACAAGCGGGCGTTCCCTTCCAAGCAATGGACGGCTAGGGGAACCCGCTCGTGATCCTCCATAAGTAAGTCTTCAAAGAGCTTCTCCATCGACCCCACCCATTTCTCTACGACCCAAGGATCGGTCGTGTCTCCTTCGAACGTGGGGGGGTCGTGTTTCTTGAAGTCCTTCAGATTGGCTCGCACCCGATCTCGTTCAGTCATCACCGCCCGTCCCCCTCCCCCCCCCCCCCCCGTGGCGGCGGCAGCCACGGTAGGGGTAGGTGTGACTATAGTCTCCTCAAGAGTAACCCTGCTGGTTGTCCCCGACGCCGGTCCCGTAGTCGCTGCCGGCGGTGGCGCAGTCGGTGGTGCCGCGGCCAGGTGCTGGCGGTGGTATCGTGGCCGGTTGCTGGTGGCCCCTGCGGAGGGACCGGGGCGGCCGTCACCGTCGCGCGGCCTGCTGCTGTTGCGTCAACTGACGCACGTGATCGTGTGAGAGTGGCCAGTTGCCCCGCCATCTCCCGCATTGCGCCGCAGGGAGCTGGTTCTCCGCGGCCGTAGACGTTGTCGCGTCTGCCTCGGCATCCCCAGCCGATGATCTAGTACGGGCCATGTCTGTCACACAACAACAATGGTCAACATCAGATTTCGCTTACCAACCACGAACCGCCTAGTGAGAAAAAACTCAAATCCTCGCCCCCGATCACTCACGTTCTACACTCCTATGCCCTACCCATTTCATTCATCTGTAGCACAAGTGAGGGTATTTACATGATGTCGGCACTAACCGTTGTGATTGAAAGGAGTTCATATCTCTGATACCATCTTAATCTGTCACGCCCGCCGGGGGTTTGTTTTTTTTTTTTTTTTTTTTTTTTTTTCCTTTTTTTTTTTTTCTTTTACAAAGAGACTTCTCTTCCCCGGCGCGTGCCCAGACTCGCCGCACATACAGGATCTCTCTTCAAACGGATAGAGTCTCCCCTGTATGTGCACGGCGTAGCGTTTAGTACATCTCCCAAACATTCACAACCATTCAATCCATCGGTTACTAACATACAACTAGCATTCAAGTTGTAAAGCGCAATGGCCGATCAATTTGAAAAGGATAATCCACAGATTTAAAAGAGCGCCCACTCGGCGCTTATGTTTTGAAACGAGTTTCACAATCAGCATAAATCACAAGGTTTTGAAAACGGTGCCCACACGACACCCAAGTTTTGAAATCCATTTCGCAATCCATAAATCCACAGGTTTGAACCAGTGCCCACACGACACTTAGATTTTAAAAACCGATTTTCGCAATCTTTTCTTTGGTTTAGTTTTCTTTTCCTTTTTTCAATGGCCAACAGAAATAGAAGGAATAGTAATGCATAAAAGGATAACTAAATGCAACTCATACCGACATCCACGTCGACCCCACGAGGGTATCGAGAACCTCACACACGACTACAAAGTAAATGAAATGCAAGAATAAAAGAAGAAATACAGTCCAGGGTTCCAGCAACCCAGAAGCTCCTGCCCCGTCCTCATCGTCGCCTACCTCTCCCCCCATCTGGTCCCTGTCACGAAGTGGGGAGTCAGTGACGGAGAAAAAATAGTGAAGCAGGAAAATACAGTAAAACAAACCGTGAAGATAACCGGAGCAACCACCCTCGCAAAGGGAACGATAACCTGTACACCTGTATCCTGCCATACCCCGGCCGCGCGGACTACCAAACCGCGGCCGTACCGTACCTGTAACACCCGACCGCGTCGGACACTAAACCGACGGGTCGCACCGCTCGCACCTCGGCGCCTCAAACCCCACAACTAATAAGGGGCCCCACTACGTCACCTCGTGGTATACACGGTCTATAGACCACTTTTCCGGAAAGCGCCCCTTGCGTGGCCAAACCGAGGGCGCGCGTGTCGCAGCTCGAGCACAGAAAAACCGTGAGCAATATACATATATGTGCAACAATAGATAAAACATCCAACTGTAGGGAGCCATATGAAGTGCCATATAATATTAAGCGAGAGAACAGTAAAACTATAAATGATAGTGATGCTTTCCCCTCAATGTTCTAAACCAGCCTGAGATCATATAAAATTAAACCTCTTTCTATATCCACTTTTTTTTTTTTTATTATAACAGTCGGCACAATTTCAAACGAGTACTTGTCGACCCACCCTGCGATTTTACCCAAGTACGCACCAAGGTTGACCCCACCCAACAAGATACCATTTAATATTAGAACATTAAAAACAAAAACCCACCTCAAACCACGAAGAAAGAGACGTGTGGAAATCCGACAGAAACCCTCACCGCGCGCG
>JAQNDB010005076.1:0-20972 GCA_029204045.2 Tillandsia leiboldiana | reverse complement strand
GTGAATTGCTGGGGACAGAATTTTTTTGTAGAGGACTCAGGAATTTTTATTCGAACCTCGGGTTTTTCCGAGTAAGCGGCGGTATGTTCGCGCGCGGCGCGTTTTTTCGAGGTTTCGTCAGTTCGAGGTTTCAGCGCTTCACCGATTCAGCGTTTTGCCTGCGGAAAGCGTTCCAGGTGGGTTGGAATTTCTCCAAAATTTAGGAATGCCCCTTAATGTTATTGAATGCAAGTTGTTCATGTTTATTTAGCATTTTCGCTGTTTTACATATGATAATTGCCTGGAAGTTTCTCTAAAATTTATTGGAACCCCGGATTATTTTTAGTAGACTCCTGATATCACATGACACTAGGTTTCATGCTTTGTTTGCATCGTGATTTCACCTGAAACCGTTTTAAAAATCAAAAAGTCCGTTTTAAGGAAAAATCAATGTTTTCGAAGATGGTTTTTTAAGTTATGAGTTGCCAAAAGTCTGGCATAGGTTCAGGGTGCTTGTGTACTCGTGCCGGGGGGCCGAGTGGATTTTTAGAGCATGTGTGCTGAGTTCTAGTGTCCTTTGAGTTCTTCTTCCTTGTTGGGGATCGATGGGGTTTATCCTAGATCGTGGGTTATGTATCTGATTTAGTGGTGGAGATGGTTCTCCCACTTAGTTCTGAGGATATTTGGGGTTCTGGTAGATCGAGTCGCGGAGGTTTCCCGACTCAGCCATGGTCGTGCATTATCAGATTGAGTCGTTGAGGGTTTCTCCGACATAGCTGTGAGAGTATTTGGGCTATTCCTTTTGAGTCGAGGTTCTTTTTCCGACTGAGTTGTGCTCTGACCTTTGAGATACCGATCTGTTTGATCGTGGATTATAGCCTGCATGTGCCGCATATTTGAGACAGTGAGACAGATGTGATACTTGAGTTCGGTGGGGTCGCATCCCTCGAGCTACGCCCCGGGTGCGATGATGATACCGAGCCTGACGAGGCTACGATGTGGTTATGCGCCTAGTTGATTTACTAGTGGTCGCTTGATACCCCTGGCCGAGCTACCATGGGGTCACTTTGTGTGAGATTGAGATAGTCGGTTTAGGACGCCCCACGTAAATCCCATCCTCTTATGGATGCGTGGTACTGGGCAGGTGCGTTCCTAGACGACAGGCGCAGGCTGTACTGAGCCAGTTTTGGGCAGTCTTTGAGATTGGGTGTTATGAGCGGGTAGTTACATATTATGTTCTTAGATGGTTTTTCCTGAGAGCATTGATACTGAGGCATTGTAGCAGTAGCGAGAGTATGCATAGCATGTTTATGATAGACTTTCCTTTTGAGACATATTAGCTGTAGTTTTCCTTCAGCTTATCTATCTATCTATCTATCTATCTGTATATCTATCTGTTTTGCCTCCAGTAGACTTAGTGGGCATACCGTGGATATTGGGACGGTACCCACTGAGATCTGCCTTCTGCAGTTGATCTCACACCCACTGCGGGTGACAGGTTGAGGTAGCTGTTCCGGCTTGGTTCGCGCGGAGACAGCAGATCGAGGTGAGGACGTGGCCGATTAGTTCCTTACCAGCATTGAGAGTCAAAGGTAGATGTACCCGTTTTTATTTTATGACTCCACTTTTGTACTGGACATTCTGTGAGACTTGTGAGGATTATATTCCTTTTTCATAGCTTATCAGACTTTGTATTGAGAATTTTCTTTTATCCAGATGTTCAGTGATTTCTATAGCTATTAGTTCTTTTTCAGCTCTGATACATGTTAGCTATAGATCTTTTGCAGGATAGACGCTTCGTCTGTGCGGCAGTTTCCGCACAGACGGCGGATCTGTTGGCGAGCCCGGGTCGCAGTTTCGACCCCCGGGGCTCTGACAGATTAGAGTGGTATCAGAGCCTAGGAATATAGGTCATTGAGGACCTTAGAGACCCTAGGCTATTGGTTGGACATTAGGATGACCGTCGGGAGAGACGTGATTTTAGCCGAGAGTCCTGATTGAGTTTGTACCTCCCCCTGAGGATCGAGGTGAGTGACCTTACATGTTATTTCTCTAAAGATGATTATGTTGGCCGCAGACAACATAATACTTTAGAAAGGTTACTGTCTAGACTTTCGCTTGATTGGGTCGAGAGAGTTTTTGGTCCTAATGTTTATTTTGTTGCGGTGATTTGATGCTTCCGAAACGCCGTGCAGCGGCGAGGGCGTGGTTTGACCTTGGATTAGGAGCTCGTATAGCGGGAAGCTAAATGGATAGGACCCGAGAGAGGCCTGAGGGATTCAGGCCCAAGCGTCCTGATATTTGAGGCGATGCGGCGCCAGGAAGAGAACATGGACCTGCGCGCGATGCGCATGCTTGGACCGAGAGCATCTCCCGGGGTATCGCCAGCAGTACCTCCGGCCGCGACATCGTCGACTTCGACTCAGATCGCACTATGGATAGTGCAGGAGTAGCGACAGATTGCCGATTCGGTTGTATACTTCATCCAGTCCCATCCCCTGTAGATTTCGGGACCGAGTTTGGAGCCTTGGGAGGCCGAGAACTGGATCGCTGCTATGGAAGAGTTATTCGAGGACTTGTTCATCCAGGAGAAGCATCAGGGCGCTTGGTTATGCACTTTTGGATAAGGACGCCGAGAGTTGGTGGCGTCGAGTTCGTCCCATTGGACCACCAGGAGCGCGGGTTGATGACCCAGAGCGAGTTCCTGCGACGGTTGAGCAGTGTACCCCTTGTCGCCCAGGATGAGGTTTAGAGGTTGATTATGTTTGAGAGGGGACTGCATCTGGATATCTATCTCTTTGTGCATTCTCGGCGAGTGCCGACCTTAGATGCGGCGTTTGTGCATACTCGATGGATTGACCGAGGATCAGTGATCATGTCCGAAAGGGACAGGGAGCGAGGGACCAGCTCCTGAGAGAGACGTCCAGCAACGTCAGATTTTGGGGTTAGTTGAGTGGATCGAGGTTGCCATGATTCCAGTCTAGGGATCATGGCTCTCAGAGGAGACAAAGACCGGGAGATTCTCGACGGACGAGGTACCAACAATAGTGTCAGGATATCTTCAAGCAGAGTGTCCCTGAGTGGTACTCATGGTTTTGCCGCTTGCGACGGCATCCCCACTACCCCTTCAGGATGAAGAGGTTCTTCCGATGTACCGACAGACTGATGGGGCCGTCATACCGAGGCAGTTAGATCGATGGCCACCAGCATCTATTTGTTGAGTTTGTGCAGCCGGCTGGAGAGCGCCAGGATAGTGGATCACATTTGACCAGGTGTGGTTTCCTTGGGTCATCGGAGTTAGAGCATGGTTGATGCCGACACCGCTTGTGTGTGCTTCAGTGAAGCAGGGGTAGCTTCGTGTGGGGCCAGAGGTAGGACTGTTGGCTTATGCGCGTGAGGATCAAGTTCCAGATCACGTATAGCACATGGATGAGTGTTACCAGTCCGGCCCAGTGCTGTTAGGACCTTGGATTTGAGCATCGAGATGTTAGTCCTGCATTAGTTCCCAGTTGTTGACATGAAGATGGATTGGGACTAGTTATCCCAATGTTAGCTACTATGGATTGTCGAGTGAGGACAATGACCCTCCGTGGACCTGGTCAGGAGGAGTGTGTTTATAGAGGAGGCTATCCCATGACAGAGGTTGAGTCGTGGTTGTATCGCTTGCTAGCGATTGTTGAAGAGGTGCCTGCAGCGGCACCGGGAACTAAAGGATATCCTTACCGCCCGTGTAATCCCGGGTGAGAGTCTACCTAAACTGTTATTGAAGCCGCCGATTATGGAGATCGAGACGGTGATTGACGTGGTTTTGAAAACTGCGCCAACGTCGGTAGCACCTCTTGGAGTATCACCCGTGAAACAGTGAGCTGATAGCGCCGTTCGGATTTTGTTGGATCGAGGGGTCTATGTGACCGATACCATGTCGTGGGAATACGATAGTGAGGATCTGAGAGTTTAGTACTTGAGTATGACGCCATGCCGTTGGTACACGGCAGTGATGCCACGTTGTGAGTACACAACGGTGAGATTTCTTGGATGGTTCAAACACGGGCAGATTTGGATTGTGCTTGGCAGATGCCTTCGGGAGATTGATAGCATTATGGAATCATATAGCCGAGAGCTGTGCCCTGATAGTGATCAGGAACCAGTGGGGGCATTATGAGCTTTTGCGGGTCAAGTGGATTGACTAATGCCCTACCGACTTTAGGAATTGTGCTGTTCCAGCTGTGTTTGGACGGATTGGTGGTAGTAACCGTCGTGGTTATTTGGATTCATTTTCGAAGTGACATAGAGCATGAGGAGCACTTGAGAGTAGTGCTGCAACTTCTGAGAAAAAGAGTCATATGCCAAGTTATTAGAGTATGCATGTCGACTTCGAAAGGTTCTGTGGTTAGGCCTTATGATTTCCGCTGCAAGAGCGACTGAGAACCCGACGAAGAGTGATGCCGTTGGGAATTAGTCCTAGCCTATAATAATGGACAAAGGTCAGAAGCTTGTGGACTAAGCAGGGCAGTGTAGCTATGAGAAGATAAGCTAAAGAGAATACCAGCATGGAGGTGGATGTTTGTCATTGATTGAGAGAACATTGAGTTATTCTTAGATCCTCAAACCTGAAATACTTGGATATTCAGGAAGAGCTTGGTTGGAGCAACGCCGGTGGATAGAGTTATTGGAATTGTAAGTTTAGTCTTATAACACATAATTATCCCAGCGAGGACTTTATGATCAGTACGCCTTGGTTAGGCGAGCTTGCAACCTTGGAATGAGGTATTCGCTCCGTGGTTGCAACCTTTGGAACTTGGGATTTGAGAGTTGGAATTTGACCATTGTTTCCCGAAGTTGAACTACTTCCCCTGTAAATTGATGCGAGAGTTGCATCTGCGGAACTGAGTGTCTTGGTTGCTAAAGGGCAACGAAGGAGTTATGCCTATTGGAACTTAGAGTTTGGATTTGGGAACCATGATTGTGCAAGCCACCATCCGCAGGATTACGATCATTCGAGTTTTACGCGGGGAGTTTGATCCGCGAGCGTTCGTCTGGCTGGAAGAAGTGTATTTGACCCCCCTCTTGAGTTATGGAATTATTTTGGTTCGAGGACGAAACCCTTTTTTAAGGAGGGGAGAGTGTAGAGTACCGGGAATTCGGATGGCGCGCCGACCTCGCAAGATGGCGTGGTGCGGAGGAATTGCCTCGGGCATGTTGCTTATGTGTTTACAGATGATGTCGGGTTGATGCGGATCAACGCGGAAGCCCCAGCTTGATTCGGGGATTTTCCGGGCTTGGCGCACCGATTGAGGACCGGAATTGGGAACACCGATTTCACAGTGGAGTGCAGGAATTCGGGTACACTTGGAACAGGTGTGTTTTCAAATTACAGCGGATTTCGGGAGGTTCCGGACTGACACGGAGAACCCGAAGGCGAAAAGTGAGTTGGAACTGACAGTTTTGGAGCCGGTTTTTGGATTGAGCACCCCGACTCAACGGTTGAGCTTTTTGAGGAGAAAAAGTTGTGGACATGTGTATTTTCAGTTTACAGTGGAGTTCGGGAGGTTTCGGATCCGTGCGGAGGCCCCGAGGGCAAAAAGTGAGTTGACGGGGGGCTTTTGATGGATTATTAAATTATTTAAATTAATTAGTGGTTTAATTGGCTTTGGTCTGGTTAGTAAAAAAAGAAAAGAAAGAGAAGGTTGGTTTTGGGGTGGCTTGAGATATTTTGCATTGGTGCATTTAATGCTGCCCACCTACCACGCTAATTAAGTTCTCCTAATTAAGAAGCCTCCACGTCATTCGTCTCCTTCACAAAGCAAGCAGAGGAAAAGAGTTAGAACAGAGGAAAGGAAGAAGAGAAAGAAATAGAAGGAAGTGAGAGTGGTTTTGATGTTGGACCTTCTCCTTGAAGCCGTATGCAGCAGTGGAACGTGCGCGTCGACCCTCCAACAAGGTAAGTGCAGTTTGGTTTTTTTAGAGTGAGAGAGAAGCTTGGGTTTTCTTCTTTGGATTTTGGATTGTGGGTTGGAGCTCTTGGAGGTGTTGGTGGTGGACTGTTGTCCACGCGTGTTTGGAGGGCCGCAGGAGGGGAGCCGCGCGGGCGCGCCTGGGCGCCGCGCGCGGTTGGCGCAGCCTGCTGCGCGGGCGCGCAGAGGTGCCGCGCGCAGCAGCTGCGGGCGCTGCGTGCACGGCCGGCGGGCGCACAGCAGTGCCGCTGTCAGGCAGGCAAGCGCGCGCGGGGCGCGCTGCCCGCGCACAGGGCGCACGGGCGGCCGCGTGCTGGCGACCGCGCGCAGGGTGCGCGCAGAGCTGGGCACGCGCGGGGGCACTGCGGGCGCCGCGCGGGCGCATTGGCGCTGCGCGGGCGGGCGCCACGCAGCGCAGGGCGCGCGCGGGGGCACTGCGGGCGCCGCTCAGCGCAGGACGCCGCGCTGCATGCCCAGGCGCCGTGCGGCGGGCCCTGGTGCCGCGCGCCAGTAGCAGCGCCGCGGCCAGCGCCAGCAGCAGCGCGGCCGGTGGCAGCGGCACGAGCGACTGCGGCATGTGGTCGGCGAGCGCGCTTGGCGAGGGGCCGGTGGTTGCCGGGTGTCGCAATGGCTTTTGTTAACTGTTTTAGCGTGGTTTTCCCCTTTTCCTCTCACAAGACGTCGACGGGCGGCGTGGATTTCGGCAAGGCTCCGTGCGGAACCCGGATCGAGTGTGCGGCACACGTGTTTAGCGGTACAGGTGGTGAATGTGAAGGTTCTGTGTTAGTGAGTGTGCTGTGGGTGCATCTATTTATGTTGGAGACTTGGTGTATGATTTTTGTGGCAGCACGTGGATCACCATTAGATTAATTGGATTTAAATTATGCAAACTGGAGGTGTATAAGGGTGGAATTAAGGAATTCTATATGTGGACTTTAATTATTTGGTGTGCAAGTGGAGCTTTGTTTGTACTGTGGGTGATTTCTTTGCAGCAGGTTGTACAGGGGAGATGTAGATTGAGTATGTGGATGTACTTGGAATTAAGTAGTTTGGGTTTATGTGTTTATGTATTTTAATTGTGCTTGGAGCATGAGAATTTGTGTTGTGGGTTTTATTTTGGGCTGAAGCTTTGGTGTGGGCTGTGTGTTTGTGACTGTTGGAGCGCGACCGAGTTTTATGTGATGGCTAGGGAGTGAATTGCTGGTGACAGATTTTTTTTGTAGAGGACTCAGGAATTTTTATTCGAACCTCCGGGGTTTTTCCGGGTAAGCGGCGGTATGTTCGCGCGCGGCGCGTTTTTTCGAGGTTTCGTCAGTTCGAGGTTTCAGCGCTTCACCGACTTCAGCGTTTTGCCTGCGGAAAGCGTTCCAGGTGGGTTGGAATTTCTCCAAAATTTATGGAATGCCCCTTAATGCTATTGAATGCAAGTTGTTCATGTTTATTTAGCATTTTCGCTGTTTTTACATCTGATAATTGCCTGGAAGTTTCTCTAAAATTTATTGGAACCCCGAATTATTTTTAGTAGACTCCTGATATCACATGACACTAGGTTTCATGCTTTGTTTGCATCGTGATTGCACCTGAACCGTTTTAAAAATCGAAAAGTCCGTTTTAAGGAAAAATCAATGTTTTCGAAGATGGTTTTTAAGTTATGAGTTGCCAAAAGTCTGGCATAGGTTCAGGGTGCTTGTGTACTCGTGCCGGGGGGCCGAGTGGATTTTTAGAGCATGTGTGCTGAGTTCTAGTGTCCTTTGAGTTCTTCTTCCTTGTTGGGGATCGATGGGGTTTATCCTAGATCATGGGTTATGTATCTGATTTAGTGGTGGAGATGGTTCTCCCACTTAGTTCTGAGGATATTTGGGGTTCTGGTAGATCGAGTCGCGGAGGTTTCCTGACTCAGCCATGGTCGTGCATTATCAGATTGAGTCGTTGAGGGTTCTCCGACATAGCTGTGAGAGTATTTGGGCTATTCCTTTTGAGTCGAGGTTCTTTTTCCGACTGAGTTGTGCTCTGACCTTTGAGATACCGATCTGTTTGATCGTGGATTATAGCCTGCATGTGCCGCATATTTGAGACAGTGAGACAGATGTGATACTTGAGTTCGGTGGGGTCGCACCCCTCGAGCTACGCCCCGGGTGCGATGATGATACCGAGCCTGACGAGGCTACGATGTGGTTATGCGCCTAGTTGATTTACTAGTGGTCGCTTGATACCCCTGGCCGAGCTACCATGGGGTCACTTTGTGTGAGATTGAGATAGTCGGTTTAGGACGCCCCACGTAAATCCCGTCCTCTTATGGATGCGTGGTAGTGGGCAGGTGCGTTCCTAGACGACAGGCGCAGGCTGTACTGAGCCAGTTTTGGGCAGTCTTTGAGATTGGGTGTTATGAGCGGGTAGTTACATATTATGTTCTTAGATGGTTTTTCCTGAGAGCATTGATACTGAGGCATTGTAGCAGTAGCGAGAGTATGCATAGCATGTTTATGATAGACTTTCCTTTTGAGACATATTAGCTGTAGTTTTCCTTCAGCTTATCTATCTATCTATCTATCTATCTGTATATCTATCTGTTTTGCCTCCAGTAGACTTAGTGGGCATACCGTGGATATTGGGACGGTACCCACTGAGATCTGCCTTCTGCAGTTGATCTCACACCCGCTGCGGTGACAGGTTGAGGTAGCTGTTCCGGCTTGGTTCGCGCGGAGACAGCAGATCGAGGTGAGGATGTGGCCGATTAGTTCCTTACCAGCATTGAGAGTCAAAGGTAGATGTACCCGTTTTTATTTTATGACTCCACTTTTGTACTGGACATTCTGTGAGACTTGTGAGGATTATATTCCTTTTTCATAGCTTATCAGACTTTGTATTGAGAATTTTCTTTTATCCAGATGTTCAGTTGATTTCTATAGCTATTAGTTCTTTTTCAGCTCTGATACATGTTAGCTATAGATCTTTTGCAGGATAGACGCTTCGTCTGTGCGGCAGTTTCCGCACAGACGGCGGATCTGTTGGCGAGCCCGGGTCGCAGTTTCGACCCCGGGGCGTGACAATAGACCCTATGACTCTTTTTCTAGGGTTAATACAAATGAGGCCGGAAATGAAAATAGCCGTCATTTTCATATATCATTTTCATACGGCCTAAGATCCACATATAGAGAAGAAAGGAAATCATTAGAGAATACTCTATGTTTCTTCATCTATATTAATTAGTTTGATTCTAGGTTTTCAAACTCACATCTTGAGTTGAATCAAACTAATGAATACTTAGATGGTATTTCCGATCTATCTTTGATCTAAGTATTCGGCGGATCATCACCACCCAAAAACAACGATTTCCCCAAAATCGGCGCGTGGATTCGCGTGTCCTTGTGGATTCAAGGTTCAACCGCTCTCGTGGATTCGGAGCGAGGCACGTTCGTGGATTCGAAGGGTGCTATTGGGTGCAGACCGTGGATTCGGTCGGACGTCGTGGATTCGACGTTGGACGCCGTGGATTCGGCGTTGGGCGCAGATCGTGGATTCGAGAAGCGTCGCAGAGCGAGCGGAGAAGATCCTCTAGGAGCGTATGGAAAAGGTTGAGTCGTAAGTGTGTACGGTAAATCACCTTGTACGTGTTTTAATTCTAGTGGATTTCTGCCGTGTTATCGGTCCCGTGGTTTTTTACTCCGGTGATGGAGTTTTCCACGTAAAAATCTTGCGTGTTATTTTTATTTCCGCATTGGGTTTTTATCGCAACGATTTTTGAGTGTTTATACGTTTACACCTATTCACCCCCCTCTAGGTGTTTCTTCCCCTATTTAGATCTATATTACATATAACCCAACAAGTGGTATCGGAGCGGGAATAGGGTTGTAAACAATGGTTGAAGGTGGAAACATCAATCGACCCCCTTTCTTTGATGGAACAAATTATGCGTACTGGAAAGTACGGATGAAAGCCTTTTTAATTTCCATCGACGAAAGGGTGTGGCAATCAATTGAATTAGGATGGTGTAATCCAACTGAAATTATCTCTGATGTTCGCACCTTAAAACCTAGGTCGAAATGGACCAAGGAAGAGTTAGATTCTTCTTCTTACAATGGCAAGGGAATTAATGCTTTTTTTAATGCCTTATCTCAAACTGAATTCTCTCGCGTCTCGGCATGTGAGACTGCGAAAGAAATCTGGGATGTTCTTCAGGTTACACATGAGGGAACTAACCTCGTGAAGATTCAGAAACTGCAAATGCTTACGAGCAAGTTTGACTCTATCTTGATGGCAGAAAATGAATCTTTCACGGACTACTATACACGATTGCAAGACATCGTAAACTCATGTGCTAACCTGGGAGAGAAGATTCCAGAATTTAAGGTTGTAAGAAAGATCTTAAGAACTCTTCCTGAACGATTTCGCCCAAAGGTTACAGCCATTGAAACAATTAAACACCCGGACGAAATACGTGTAGAAGAATTAGTTGGTTCATTACAAACTTATGAAATGACATTTACCACTAACAATTCTTCTGGAAAAGCATCCTCTTCTAAGTCTTCAGGTTATGCGTTGAAAACAACTAAGGAAGAAGACGCGGATACATCCTCCTCAGACGATGACGAGAACCTTTCTATGGAGGAATTTGAGAAGCAGCTCGCTCTCTTGACAAGAAAGTTTCGCCGCAACTTTCGAAGGGGTAATTCAAGTAAATCTCCATCCTTCGGAAAGTCGAACAAAGGCAAGGGTACTTCAAGTTACAAGTCAAGAAAGCAAGAGAACTTCTCAAAGGATAAGAAAAGTTCAGAGGGACAACTACAATGCTTCAAATGTCGAGGCTACGGCCACATTGCAACGGAGTGTCCCAACACGTATCCGGCAAAGAAGAAGGCGATGCAAGTCGTCACTTGGGATGACAACTCAACGTCAAATGAGTCGTCTTCACGTGATGAAGAAAAGAGCTCCACGGCATTCCACGCGTCCATATCTTCACCCTTCATGTGCTTTATGGCAAGTACATCCGAGTCTTCGTCCAACTCCACTGTTGAAAAGATTGCAACGGACAACGAATCGGATGATTCGGAAGGTGAAGAATTTGCTTTAGCCTACCACAGACTCTTGAGGGACTCAAAGAAAGTGGCTAAGCAAAACAAGAGTTTGAGAGGGAGAGTGCATGATCTCGAAGAAGAAGCAAAAAGAGCAACTTCTCTCTCAAACGCTCTTGAAGTGGAAAGGGAAAATCTGATAAAAGTAAATGTTTCCCTTCAAGAGTCCAATGAGCTTTTTGAGAAGGAACATACAAAACTGGTGGATAAAGCGGATCACTTCTCAAAGCTCTACAACGAGGCTCGACAGGATAACCTGGAAATGACAAAGACCATTTTCCAACTCAAGGATGACTTGAAGCGATTCTCTTCAGGAAGGAGTAAGTTGGATAGGCTTCTTGGTCTTGGTCAAACAAATCGGTTCGGCCTCGGGTACACTCAAACTGGAAACAGTCCAAGTTCGAGTGGGACAGTTTTTGTGCCTCAGTCGGTATCTCCTCCTCCGACACCGGAATTCAAGACAAACAACGACAACAAACCTACTTCATCCTCTTTGGGATCGTCAAGATCTAAGGTATGTTTTCGTTGTGGTGTTTCAGGGCACATAAGAAGATATTGCAAGACGGGAGTCAAACGCGCACCTCAAACACCTCTTGCAATGACTGCCACAAAGGTGATTCCTCGGAAATCAATTGCAAATCAATTGAAGGAAAAGAACCTTGGTAGTTTACCGCTCAAGACGACTTCATCAAGGAGCAGCAATCGTTTTAACAAAACGCTTTCACCTAGGCATATAACTTCACGACCATTACCGACGCACTCCAAAAAGGTTTGGGTGCGCAAAGGTGAAATCTTTCCTTGTCTTGTTACCAATGTTTCCTTGCATGCATATGATAGTTCGTCTTGGTATCTGGATAGCGGGTGTTCGCGTCACATGACCGGTGACGAAAATAGTTTTCAAAATCTTGAGAAAATCTCCGGAGGACTCGTTGTTTTCGGAGACGGTCGATCTTCCAAAATTGTTGGAAAGGGAACAGTAGCTATTCCAGATGGCCCGGTTCTAAATAATGTGTTATTTGTTGATGGCCTTAAGACTAACCTCATCAGCATAAGTCAACTTTGCGATAATGGTTTTTCAGTTAACTTTTCATCTGTTGAATGTGTTGTAACTGATAAGGACCATGTATTTTTTTTAAAAGGGGTTAGATCTGAAAACAATTGTTATGTTGTTCCTAATAAATTTTCTGAAAAATGTAACCTAGTTTCTTTGGATAATGAAACACTTTGGCATGAAAGGCTAGGTCACTTAAATTTTAAGGAACTTGCTAGAATTTCAAACAAGGACGTGGTCAAGGGGGTTCCAAAACTTTTGCTTAAACAAAACGTTGTGTGTGGTGGTTGCCAAAAGGGAAAACAGTCTAGGACTGCACACAAGAACTTGAACCACGTAGGTACAAAACGGCCTTTGGAACTTTTGCACATGGATTTAATGGGGCCGACCCGTCAACCATCTTTGGGAGGTAAATGGTATATTTTCTTATTGGTTGATGATTTCTCTAGGTTTTCTTGGGTAGCATTTTTAAAAGAGAAAGCTGATATGTTTGATTCTTTTCATGAGATTTGCCATCGTATTATGATTGAAAAGAATGAAAAGATCATTCGTGTTAGGAGTGATAGAGGTGGAGAATTCATAAATTCCAAATTCATTGATTTTTGCACTTCCAACGGCATAAAACATGAATTCTCAGCACCCTATACACCTCAGCAGAATGGTGTTGTTGAGCGCAAAAACAGGGTTGTTCAAGAGATGGCGCGTGTGATGCTTCATAGCCGGAATTTACCGCTACATTTTTGGGGTGAAGCTGTGAACACCGCTGTCTATGTCATTAATCGAGTGTATTTGCGCCCAGGAACTTTAAATACACCATATGAGCTGTGGTTTAGTAGAAAACTGGATATCAAGTATTTACTTTTTACGTGACCGTGAAAATCTTGGAAAGTTTGACTCTCGAAGTGACGAAGGGATCTTTTTGGGTTATTCTACAAATAGCAGAGCATATCGAGTATTTAACATCGAATCTAAAACGATTGTAGAATCTATAAATGTTAAAGTAGATGAAGCTTTTCACTTTGCATCTGAAAAATCTACCCTCGATATCTCTCTAGATGATGATACTCCTGTAAGTGCATCTTCTCATGATAATACTTCCAATATTAATGATGCATCTAATGGTTCTTCAAGTTTATCTGATGTGCAGGAATCATCTCATATACCTCCGAGTACTCCGTTTCAACAAACGCTACGAATCTCCAAGGATCATCCTGAATCAAACATCATTGGAGATCCACAAGAAGGAGTTAGAACTCGGAGGCAGTTGGTTTGTGGATTCGCTTGCTACGTATCTTTAATCGAACCAAAGAACATAGATGAAGCTCTTCAGGATGACTACTGGATTAAAGCAATGTAGGAAGAGCTCCATCAATTTGAGCGAAACAAAGTCTGGGAATTAACGAAGCCTCCAAAGCAACATAATGTGATAGGTACCAAATGGATTTTCAAGAACAAGAAAAATGAGGATGGTACTATCATCAGGAACAAGGCACGATTAGTTGCTCAAGGCTACTCTCAAGTAGAAGGTATAGACTTTGATGAAACATTCGCCCCTGTAGCTAGACTCGAGTCTATTCGTATACTATTTGCTATTGCTTGTCATTTTAAAATCAAATTATTTCAAATGGACGTTAAGAGCGCGTTTCTAAATGGGTTTTTAAATGAGGAAGTTTATGTGGCTCAACTGAAAGGTTTTGTGGACCATAAACAACCTAACCATGTTTTTCGTTTGAAAAAGGCTCTTTACGGTCTGAAACAAGCACCGCGAGCATGGTACGAAAGGTTGACAAAGCACCTTTTGGAGAAGGGCTATACTCGAGGGGGAGCTGACAGGACTCTCTTTGTGAAGCATTATCAAAATAACTTCATTGTTGCACAAATCTATGTCGATGACATTGTTTTTGGAGCAACAAAGGATAATGATGCTTCTAAATTCGCGGAGACCATGGAAAGCGAATTTGAGATGTCCATGATGGGCGAATTGACTTATTTCCTTGGATTGCAAATTAAACAAAATGATGAAGGTATTCACTTGAGTCAATCCAAGTATGCAATGGAGTTGGTTAAAAAGTATGACTTAGAAAATTCGAAGGTTTTTCCGACTCCAATGGGAACTAGCCACAAGGGACTTTGAAGTGATTCACAAAGTGAGAATGTAGACGAGAAACTGTATCGAAGTATGATTGGAAGTCTACTTTACCTCACGGCTAGTCGCCCGGATATATCCTTTAGTGTTGGGATCTGCGCGAGATATCAATCAGCACCAAAGGAGGTTCACCTGAAAGCGGTGAAAAGGATCATCCGGTACATCAAAGGATCAATTAATTTCAGAATTTGGTATCCTATGCGAACAAGTTTGGATATTGTTGGATACTCAGATGCCGATTGGACAGGATCAGTGGATGATCGGAAAAGCACGAGTGGTGCATGCTTCTATCTTGGTCATTGCCTTGTTGCATGGCACAGTAAAAAGCAGAATTGCATAGCACTCTCGACTGCCGAAGCGGAATACATTTCAGCTGGAAGTTGTTCAACTCAACTCATTTGGATGAAAAGCGTATTGAGCGACTTCCGGATTTCAGCATCTTCGGTAACAATTCTTTGTGACAACACAAGTGCAATTAACATTTCTAAAAACCCTGTGTTGCACTCTAGAACAAAACATATTGAACTTAGATATCATTTTCTTAGAGAGCTAGTTGAATCAAATACTCTTCAACTTTCATATATTTCAACTGAGGATCAATTAGCTGACATTTTAACAAAACCTTTGGATCAAAAACGTTTTATTCATTTGCGAAAAGCAATTGGAATGCTTTCCTTGAAATAAACTTCTTTTTGAAACCTTTGCTTAGGATAGGTTTTGTTTTTGTTTTGTTTTGTTCATTATCTATGTTTGTACATAGGACATTAATTGAGCATAGATCATAATTGACTTTAATTGCATCTTTTCGCACATTTAGAAATTTATTATGCTTTTGCCATCATAATATTTCACTGTTGCAATGATCATTTATGTTAATTAAATCATCTTCTGAGTGATCAAAGTCAATTTCTCTCTCAATGATCTCTTGGTATAGTCATTATCTTATTTGACTGCTTAGTCGAGTATGAAATCGAGATCAATTTTTGGTTGAATACTTTATATCTTAAATAATTGATAGCCAATTGAGGGGGAGTCAAAGAAATGTAAAATGCTCAAAAAGATGTGGAAAGAGTTACATCCCAATGAGGAGTGTGAAAACTACCACCACATGGAGGAAAGAGCTACCACCTCGGTCGTCCGAGTATTGTATGCAGCTACCACATGTATACCAAGCATGGTTGTTCAATTTTTGATTAAGTAAAATGCATGTTGAAATACTTGACTCCGTCAATTTTCAAGGTTGGTATAAGGTGGGTTTTTAAAGAAAGATGCTCAAAGAGCCACTCTCTTCAACAGATTGTCTAGATACATTATCTACTATATTTGGGATTTCAAACATCTATTGATCTTTGTATTTCATTTTCTTTACTGAATTGATGATTTGATAAAGGCATTACTCATAAGATCAAGTTAGATGTAATTGAAGGTGTTCAACTTTAAGGGATTTAATTCTTGTAAATTCTCGTTTCATTTTTCGATATTATTGATAGATTTGGCATAATCTAATTCTTGTTGTATGAAACGATGATTCTTGTTTAAAGTTGATACACAATTGTGCTTACAATCTTTTTCTGGTTTTTCTTGAATTTCTCTGAAATTTTTCTGAAGAAAAAGTTGGAGCCGATCCGGATCGGGCAAGGTGATCCGGATCCCGAACGCAGGCTTCTTCCTGCGGCTGGCCGATCCGGATCGAAATCTCGATCCGATCCGGATCACGGCTAGGGTTTTAATAAGAACAAGAGGGTTTTGATTTCTTTTACCTTAATCTTTTGTTCTCAAGTCTCTAGAACCTCTCTCTCTAGAACGATTGCACCTTGAAGCTTTTCAAACTCAAGTTCTTCGAATACAAGTAAGTTTTATTGATCAAAATCTCGGTTTTTCATCGTTTTTCTTTTTTCTCCTCAAACGTGATGAATTTCTTGGATCGATTTCGTTTGTGGATGGTTTTTGATCAAATTTCTTTTGAAATAAGAACTCTGGGTAGATTAGTTTTGATTGTATGCTAGGTATTCTCCTGATTAACGGATTTTTAGGCTTCGATTTCTAAAATTTCGGGTTTAGGGCATATAATAAGGATTTTCGAAAATCATGCAATTGATCTATTTTTAAAAGTTCTTTTGCAAAACTAATTTGATTCTTAGTCTCTCTATATGATTATGATTGTTTGGGTAAAATTTTTTTCAAATCTTTGAAAATTAACAATCTTTCATGTGTACTTGAGTTGGTCTTCACAGGATTTCAATCTTCTTAAGGCACTTGGATCAATGGGTTTCTCATGGATCATTCTTTTGTTGGTCACTATGGTGCACACTCGGGCCACAAACAAATTAAAAAGAGCTAAGAAAACACAACAAAAGGGTGAGTTTCATATGATTAGCGACACAGAAGTGGAAGCAGATTGTCAAGAGATAGATTGGACTGAATTAACAGATGATGACGACTCTTTGCCTGAACAAAAGGTGTCTGAAGTTTCAAAAGGAAAAGCTTCCGATGGATCAAAAGGAAAGGGACCCATGGACACAGGAAAAGCGCCTATGGCTACACCAACCATCTCTGTGAAAAGAAAACGAGTGACTAGACGTTTTGGACTACGACGAGACGCTGATATTGACACGCCAATAGTTCCTGACTCTCCTCCTCGTGAGGAACAAGTGTTCGTTAATGCGGATCGCCTAAGGGCATTTGAGAATCGTGAGTGCATTGGCGAGAGGCATGTTAATATTAAGGCTCTACGAGATCACTCTCCCGAGTTTGGTGTCCTGATTGAACAAGCAAAGCTTATTCAAATATGCCGATTCCCAGAAATGCTTGGATACTGTCTGCATCACGTGAGGACCTTCTATACAAATGCACGGCACCCTCGTGAAAATGAAAATGGTCCGATGGAGTTTTACACGAATATCCAAGGCACAAGGTTTAAAATCACTCCACAGTTGATTGCCGAGGTATTGGGAATGCAAGCCAGCAGGACAGGAGTTAATTACCTGAAGGGAAAGGTTTTGACAAACACGATGTGGCAAATGGTCATAAAGGGAATATGTTTGGAGGGAACTCAATCAACGGAGAAGTCTATCAAATCCAAAGAACTTCGTCTTGAGTACCGGTTTCTAAACTTCATCACTTGTTACAATATCCTTCCAAATATGCAGACGAAAGTCTTGAGATGGGATCGAATGTTGTCTTTGTATCTCTTAGGACATCCGTCAGAGGCAATGGGATTAAATATCAACATTCCATACATTATTTGGAATAGGATGACGAGATATGTTGAGCATCCTCATCCCACTGAAAGGATCCCATTTCCATTGATTATAATGAGAATCTTAAAGAGATTTCAAGTTGATATTAGTTCAACAACTTATCATCACTGCTTGGGCATGATCGATGAATCCACCATTGTCAAGTCCCTTCACAAATTGCCTCATGTCACTCCAGTTCCTCCATGCGGAACGAAACCTACTACCGGTACTTCTGCATCACCATCACAACCAGCACCCACACCAGCAGATGAAGCATCAGTCTCATCCATCTACAAAGAACAACAACGATTATCTTTTGAGCAGGAACAGATTTCGAAGGCACAGACGAGAATTTCCAATGAGCTGGAGCTCATCACGGCAGCTCATATTACCATAACTAAGAAGGTCAATTCAATGAACAAGCTGGTGAAAAAGATGTTCTCTAAGATGGGCTGCACGAGCTCTGAAGACTCCGAATCTGATGACTGATTCCTTCCTTTTATTTTTTTCTTGTGCAGATTTTTAATCTTTTCTTGTGCAGGTTTTTCAGTTTTTAGGACTTACTCTTAGTTCTAGTTCTCACAGTTCGGAACAATTTATTTTGAAATTTTTAACTCTCCTTCAATTTTTGGTAATTTTGGCTTTGTTTCTAACAAAAAGGGAGAGAAAGTTTAGAGAGAACTTGAACAATGATTGAACAATGATTGATGTGAATGTGTGAACATCAAGGTAAGTATCATTTCAACTTTGACTTTGGTGAAAGGTAAGTATCACAACTTTGGTTTTTATCTTGTGATTTGTTGCATGTTCCTACTAACTATTCGACTAACTTTTTGGACATGTATTATTACTAACAAGTTGTTTGATTACTAACAAAGCAAAGTCATGACATTTGGAATTTTATTGCTTACAAGATATGTCAATGTTTGATTGTGATCCTATTACATATCTGAATTACTCAATGTCATGGTGAGCATAAACTCTATCTCTGTTAGGTTTTGAATGCTAAATATTCTTGAGGTATCTAACGATCTCTTTTTGTCAAGAATGATTTCTTTGTGCAGAGAGTACAGATGTCTAAGTCTAGAGTCTGTTTTAGGAGTTTATCTCATGTTTTTAAATTTTTGGATCTCCATTGTAAATTTTTGTTGTATGGTGATAGCAACAAAAATATCTTTTTGAATTTTCTTTAGTGGATCTGTGTTTTGTCACGAAACCGCCAAAGGGGGAGATTGTTACGGAATTTGAGTTGGCGTAGTTTCGTGAAAGGTTCAAATCTTGAAGATTGAAGGTGAAGAAAGTTGGATCATTTAACTCAATCTCAAGAAAGAAGAATTCAAAAGGATCAGGTATGTTTAACTAAAGATTTTTGGTGATCCGAATACTTCTTGTAGTGTAGAAACACCTGGAAGAGTTTTTAATTGCATAAAAATCAAAAAACTGGTGTTCGGACAGGTTCAGGATCCGCATCAGAGCCAGCGATCCGGATCCCGAAGGTTGTTGTTTCATACATTACTTCAATCCGGATCGCAGCATCTCACGATCCGGATCCCGAACGTTGAGTTTTCTGAAATGTATGAACGATCCGGATCAGGCATTCCGATCCGGATCCCGAACGTTTATTTTCTGGAAACCGTCTTTATTGCTACTGCAATCCGGATTGCCCAAATCCGATCCGGATCGCCGTCCGTCAAAATTCCAGAAATGTTAAGTTTTTGATTCTTATCTCCTTCCAAATGTTTCTAACCTATAAATAGACCCTATGACTCTTTTTCTAGGGTTAATCCAAATGAGGCCGGAAATGAAAATAGCCGTCATTTTCATATATCATTTTCATACAGCCTAAGATCCACATATAGAGAAGAAAGGAAATCATTAGAGAATACTCTATGTTTCTTCATCTATATTAATTAGTTTGATTCTAGGTTTTCAAACTCACATCTTGAGTTGAATCAAACTAATGAATACTTAGATGGTATTTCCGATCTATCTTTGATCTAAGTATTCGGCGGATCATCACCACCCAAAAACAACGATTTCCCCAAAATCGGCGTGTGGATTCGCGTGTCCTTGTGGATTCAAGGTTCAACCGCTCTCGTGGATTCGGAGCGAGGCACGTTCGTGGATTCGAAGGGTGCTATTGGGTGCAGACCGTGGATTCGGTCGGACGTCGTGGATTCGACGTTGGACGCCGTGGATTCGGCGTTGGGCGCAGATCGTGGATTCGAGAAGCGTCGCGGAGCGAGCGGAGAAGATCCTCTAGGAGCGTATGGAAAAGGTTGAGTCGTAAGTGTGTGCGGTAAATCACCTTGTACGTGTTTTAATTCTAGTGGTTTTCTGCCGTGTTATCGGTCCCGTGGTTTTTTACTCCGGTGACGGAGTTTTCCACGTAAAAATCTTGCGTGTTATTTTTATTTCCGCATTGGGTTTTTATCGCAACGATTTTTGAGTGTTTATACGTTTACACCTATTCACCCCCCTCTAGGTGTTTCTTCTCCTATTTAGATCTATATTACATATAACCCAACAGGTCGGACGTCGTGGACTCGACGTTGGACGCCGTGGATTCGGCGTTGGACGCACATCGTGGATTCGAGAAGCGTCATGGAGCGAGCGGAGAAGATCAACTAGGAGCGTATGGAAAAGGTTGAGTCGTCTGTGAGTACGGTATATCACCTAGTACGTGTTTAATTCTAGTGGATTTCACCGTGTTATCGGTCCCGTGGTTTTTTACTCCGGTTTGGAGTTTTCCACGTAAAAATCTCTGCGTGTTATTTATTTTTTCCGCATTAGGTTTTATATCGCAAAGATTTTTGAGTGTTTATTGTTTACACCAATTCACCCCCCTCTAGGTGTTTTTTTCCCCTATTTAGATCCAATTATACATAACCCAACAGCTTCAACTCCGCGAAGGCCATCCTTGTAGTAGCCGCTGGTTTAAAATGTTCTTGGGTCTACTTTTGGTTTCATTTATTTTGCAATTCGTTTCGGGGGGCTGGAGGGTGATCGAGTAATTCCTTGTTTCTGGACAGACCGTCGGGGCTCGCGGGTATTTTTAGTTAATAGAGCTCGCGAAACGGAGAACGGCGGCGAAATCGGTTTTGAATTCCGACGCCGGAATCTCCCGGAATAAATTCCGGAAGGTAGCTAACGGTTCAGGTGGTCAACGCAGTTTTTCAGGCAGACCGGACCCTGGTTCGCACCCGACTTGTTACCCGCTTTTGACTTGAATTGGGTTCATTCCCGTTCGCCAACTTAACCGCTCCCGCCTTTTTCCGGCCGTGCAACTTCCCACAACCCCACAACTCCCCACGAACCGCCCCAAACTTCCCACCACTCCCCCCCCAACTTCCACAACCCCACAACTCCCCACGAACCGCCCCAACGTCCCACCACTCCCCCCAACTTCCCGCCACTCCCCACAACACCCCTTAACTCCCCTGCGTACGAAACCCCAAAGGGGAACGAGAACCCACTTCCCCAACCTTTCAGTTTCCCAACCGAACCTTACTATTTCCCCAACCGATCGAG
>JAQNDB010005075.1:0-20973 GCA_029204045.2 Tillandsia leiboldiana | reverse complement strand
TTGAGGAACGCGAAAACTTCCGCGAACGCTGCTTAAGACCGCTGGCCCAAAAAATTTGGGTCCTATGACGCGGTGGGCAATGCGGACATTGAAGACGTCTTGCAGGTGATGCTTTACGCCTACCAGCGTTTCGGCGTCCGGCAGTTTGTCCTGGATTCATTGATGCGGTTCAGCGGGTTGGATGGCGAGGGACAGGAAATCTGGAATGCGCAACGGACCTTCATGGATCGTATTATCACGTTTGCCCAACGAAATAACGTCCATGTGCATCTGGTGGCGCACAGCAAAAAGCCCACGACCGCAAAGGCGAAGCCATCATTCCACGGCGTTACGACGTCATGGGTTCATCGTATATCACCAACCTGGCATTCAATGTCATCGTGGTTTGGCGAAACCGTGGCAAGCAGGACAAGTTGGAAGAGATTTTCCAAGCCTGCACAGACAAATGGATTGAAACCCGTGCGGGGCAACCGATGCCGCCCTTGGAAGCGGTTGCTTGGGGGTGCCCCAGCCAAAGGCTGCCCGGTGGAATTCAAAGCGGTTTGGCGCACGATGATTGAAATGGTGGAATCCCTGCCGCAGGAACAAAAAGACAACTTCACTGAGTTGATGATGGCGCACGATGCCTATTTCATCGTTGACGCGCAGCGCGGCGGGGATGGTGACTGTTCCCGCCCGGCATCTGTGGTTCCACTACGACAGCCTGCAATTCTTGGAAGTATCCCCGTGGAAACTGGAAGACAAGCGGCGCGAACCGACCAATTACGCGGCCAAGGGCGTGGTGGAAATGGACGAGGTGTTTTGATGAAAACTGCTGTCCAACTGATTGATGCCTTGCACGCGGCCGGGGGCAACTTTGTGCAAGAGAGCGGCCAGATAAAATGCGTGGTGCAAAAATCCCGGATGAACTGAAAGCCGAGCTTAAATCCCGGCGGGAGGAAGTGATTGCAGAATGGACCCGCCAGGCAAGCCGCCAATCTCACCGGTATGCCGAGGTGCCAACGGGTGATGTGCCGATGTTCGGCCGCAACGTGACCATGAGCGACGAGGTTCAAAAGGTCGTCATCGGTTACGCCATCCGCCAACCCCGCCCGGTTCATGCGTGGGTCACGCTCCGCACGCAGGAGTATTTCAGCCTTGGCCTGGCACTGGGCGACGACGAAGCCGCCGCCTGTTTGGATCTGCTTTGCTGGCAGCGGAATTTGCCGAGCAAGGTTGCCCTTGGAGTGGTTGGCGGGCTTGGAAAGTTGCGTTGCAGATTTGAAAACCTACCCGCTACCGCCCCAATGAAAGCACACAGTCAATACGATGACGGCGACATCTTGAATCGGCCGAACCCTTGGGCAAAGAAAGCGTGGTGGCGTTGCAAGTGTCCGCGTTGCGGGCTAATCCACGGCAAACAGTGGCACACAGAAACCGACCTGTGTTCCTGTTGTCGAAACTCAGAACAAATGCGGCGAAAAGCTGTGGCCCGTCATCCCAATCTTGAGCGTCGAAACATCCATTAAAATTGGGCCGTGGACTTGGACGGTCTGGCCCACGATTCCACTTCCAACCAAAGACTGGTTGCTGGAAACCGGACGACAGCGTGGCCCCGCGTATCTGCATGAATTTCATGCCAAACGCGAACGCGCATTGCCAACAGAGCAGCATGATCCTCTGACGTATGGTTGGGAGCAGCCGCCCATGAAGATTCTGCGCGAATTGTTGGCGGGTACTATGTACCGGGCAACTTCGGGGTGAGCGTAGCCCCGTCCGGCTGGAACATGGCTCGCACCTGTAATGAACATCGTATTGCTGGGCGGCAACGGCTCCGGCAAAACGGAAGTGCAGGGCAAAATTGCCATGAGATTTTGGAGGACGCAGCCGGGCAGTGAGGCCCGTTGTTTCAGCCAAAACGAAATGACGAGCATCCGCTACATTCAGCGGGCGCTGTTTAAATATATGCGGCCGGAACTGCGCCGGGTGAAGTCGCAGGGTACTACGGTTAAGATCAGTTACAAGGAAGCCACTGGTTTTTCGGAAAACGTGTTCATCTGCCCAATCGCAGCGCATGTTAATGCCGACCTACAAGGCATACGAACAGGACAAGAAATCGGTTGAGGGTGGCGAGTGTGACGTTTTTGACGTGGGACGAAGAAGCCCCGGCCGAAACTGTTGGAAACCGCCCGGTTCCGCGTCCATAAAAAGGGCGGCGTAATGCTGGGGGGATTTACTCCGGGTCGGCGGCTACACCGAAACCGTGGCCCAATACATTGAAGGTGCCACCATTTTGGAAGTGATTCCGGCGCGCATGGTGGTTTGGGACTGGTGGAATCGGACTTGGACATGGGGCGAATGGCTGGTGCCCCGCGACCGGGAGTTGGTCAAAGGTTGCCCGCCTGCACATGTGCCGTTGGTGGTGCAAAGTGGGGTGCAACGGCCGACGCTTCGGCGTGCTTTCCAACGATGTTCAACCCATATACGAAACGTCGAAGCCATTGTGAAAGTGTGGCGGCAAACCGTTTGACTTTGCGTTGGAACGGTTTGGGGCTGGCCTACCAAATTGGCGCGCAAAGCATTTCCGAATTTCGGCACCTGGCACATTGTTTCCACCGGAAAAACTGCCACCCATCAAAGATTTGACCATTTATCACTGGTCTGACCCGCACGGCGACCGCAATTGGTTCATGTTGTGGGTGGGCGTGGATGCCAATGGCACCAAATGGGTGTTGCGCGAATGGCCAGAGGACCGGGACGGTGGGCGAATGGGCGTTGCCCGGCAGCAAGCCCGACGGAAAAGTTGGCCCTGGCCAGACGACTGGCCACGGCAAAAGCTTCAACGATTACAAACGGCTCGTGGCGGAGGTCGAGGGTTGGACTGTCAACCATGAGCGGGGCACCTACGAAGCCGGAGAAAATGCCTGGGAAGTGCGCGACCGGCGGTTGGACCCACGCCCGGCGGGAACCAGCGTTCCCAGCGACGAACAAGCGCGTACCTACATTGACTATTTGCAGGAACCAATCCGTAACACGGCGGGCGTGCCTGTGATGCCGGGTTGGGACGTTTTGGCAGGCCCTGATTGCAGCCTTGAAGGAAGGCAAGCAGTGGGTAACAACTGGCTGACGCCGGTTGGAACCCAGCCGAGCCGGTTACGCCATTGAATTGCCCGAAGTTCTACGTTTCCAGTACCTGCGAAAACCTGATTTGGAGCCTGCGCACTTGGACGGGCATGGACGGGCTGAAGGGGGCGAGCAAAGACCCGATTGATTGCCTCAAGGGACTGGCAAAAATGGACATTGAACACATGCCATCGGGTGCCTTGGGCAGTTACGGCGGCGGAGCAGCTTACTAACTGACGGACGGCTTTAAAATTGAATGAGCGAAGACAACTACATAGAAACCTCAAGCGAACGAACCCGACGGTATTCGCGGCTGAGAAAATAAAAATCAAACCGGCTGCCCTTGAAGAACTTGCCCGGAAGCATTTCGGGCGGGGTTGGCTGAAAGTGAAGAAAATCGGGGCCACGACTTATTTAAACAACTATTTCGGCAATAAAATAATGAAACCAACCAAAACGAAACGCGCTCCCTATGGCGCAAAGACGGTTCAAAAAGAAATTGATCGCATTAAGCGGAGCAGGCTGCCGCAGAGCAGTTTTCAAGTGATGATAATCGCGTCCTTTGATAACGCTGACCGGGCCATAATTTTTAGAGGCGTTATCGGCTGCCACGCTGCGCCTGTTCAAAATCGCGGCAGAGGTGAACCGATGGGAGAAACAGCAAACCGCATAAGGAGGGCACAAGCAGTTTGATGATAGAGGAAATTAAAGCCTGCGTGAATTACGATGCCTGGAAGGAAGCCTATGGAAACGCAACCAGCACGCATTAATGCGAAGGCTGCCATGGAATTCCTTGGCATCAAAGACCGGCGGACATTTCGCAAGGTGGTTGACGCAAACCCGGTGGTGATTCATCGTCTTCGTGGCGAAATTAGAGCCAAATATTTAACGAGCGAACTGCAAAAACTGCTGAAAAGCTGACCAGTTCCTGTGTGCGGACCTTGGGAGAGGAAAGCGCACACAGATGACTGACTCCTCTTGACCGACTCCGGCGCGCCGAACGTGCCGGAACTGTCCACCATGTTCCAACGCTGTGGCCCGACTGTGGCCGGTGGTTTGGCATTCCTGGACAACACCCGCTTTTGCCGGTGGAACAATCAGAATACTGACGGGCGGAAGCACGACATCAAAGGCGACCCCAAGGGGGCAGCCCATTCCGTTTGATGGTGCCAGTGACGTCCGCCCCATGGTGGTGGACGATATTATTAACGAGCGGGCGGCCATGAAAACAACGGCATTCTGGCACGCACGCGCGCAGCCGGGGGCGGCGGGCACCGAGGGAAGGCGGTTACGCCGTGGCGTTGTTGGAGCATTTGATATGGCGGCTCTTGTATTACGACCTTACCCGCGAAGTGGAGTTGAGCGCACAGTACGAAGAGCATTACGGGTGGATGGTGCTGGCTCCCCGGTGGCGGCGGGAAATTGGGCTGAAAAAGAAAACCATTACGCTTGCGGAATTGAAGCCGCTGCCAACACGTGCAGCAGGGAATGCAGCAGCAGGGATTGAATCAGGCAGCCAGTCTGGACCCGCAGTTGGTGCAGTTGATGGACTTGCCGCACCTGATTGCTGATCCGACCATGGAGGAACAGGCGGCGGCATACCTGTTGCAATGGTATGACCGGTATGTGGCAAACAGTTTGCCGGCGGACATGCAGGACCGGGTGCCCAAGGTGAAGCAGTCCACGGCGGCAAAAGCCGTTCGTGATCTGCGCGCCAAGGGGAGCGCCAGCGTGCCAATCGCCTACCTCGCCAAAGACCGGCCGGAAATCAGCGCGCTCAAGCCGTGGGATGAAGTTTTCATTCCGGCAGAACTGACCACCGAAAACGAAATTGTCTTTCAGGTTGACCGCGTTCACGAAAGCGAATTGCGCAGCCGCATTATTACGGACGGCTACGACCCGGCTTGGGTCGAGCGGGCGGTTAAAATACAAGGGGGCTATCACGGCAGCACCGATGGAAGTGCGGACGTCGCCCGTGGGTGTCAGCGGCATGATGGGCGGGGGCACGTCCTCGCCTGTGTTCAGCGCGCAGCCGACGCTGAACAACACGCTGATTGAAATCATCCATTGCATTTACCGGGCAACTGACGCGGACGGCGTTCCGACCGTTTATTGCACGACCATCCACCGGCAAATTGCGGATAGCTACGCAAACATGAAGAAGTCGAGGGCTGCGGTAGCGACCTGCCTTATTCGGCTGGTGTGCGTGAGTGGTGGAGCCGGAGCATTACCAGTAGCCGGGGGGTGCCCGAGCGGGCGCATACGACGCAAAACATTGTTAAAGGCGTGCTGGACAGCATCATTGACCGGGCCAACATAACCGCCTTGCCGCCGGTAAATGTTTACGAGAGTCCCACGGGCACGCCCTATCGGTTTGGTCCGGCGGTACAAAAATTATGTTCGCCAGGGACGTGAGCCGCAGTTCATGCAACCGCCCAGCGGGCAAGGTATGGCCGAAGCCGTGGAGGTGTTGCAGGCCGTGACCAAAATGAAGGACAACAGTTACGGGTTAATGTCCGAAGATGTGCCCGCCCCCCGGCTGCAAATGTCGCAAGCCATGGCGGATTCAGCGTTTCTTGATGACGTGGAACAAAGCATGCAGCAAATGTTGACCTTATGCCGGGTGCATTTGTCGGATGAAGACTTCGCCGAAATCAAGGGCGCACCGTCCGGTTGGCTGGACGCGCATCGGGATGACCGAAAGCAGTTTGGACTGTGCGTTGGTGTTCGATGTCCGTGAACTGGACAGTGAATTGATGATGAAGCGCTCGAGGCGATGAACAACATCGCCTTGCCTGCGGACGTGTTGGGCAACGATCAATCGCGGCCAGTGGGCGGGCGACATGGTGCGCGCCATTCTGGGGCCGCTGGCATCCAAGCGGCTGGTGCAACCGATTGCCGGACGCCAGCCCAGGCGTTGCGCGACAAGGCCAATCTGGAAGTTTGAAAATGTTTGCGGGGAATCCCACGAACTTCATGGACAAAGCCGACCCGACGGCGGCGAGCCTGTTGCAGATGGTGCAGCAGATTGTGACGAGCAACCCAACTTACTTGCGTGCCTTGACCGACGAAGCATTGGCCATGGTGGCAGGCCAGCAGGCCGGGCAACTGGTGCAGCAGATTGGTCAACGCAACCCGGATGCCCGCTTTAGTGAACTGCTGTTGAAGTATCTGCAAAACCTGAAGTTTATTGGCGTGACGCAGCCGGAAAACCGGCAGATTGGCGCGATGGGCGTTAACCCGGCAATGCAACAACAACCGAACTAACTATGAAAATCTTTCGTAAAAACACGCTGGGTAATCTCCCAAAACATGACTTGGAACGGCTGCAAGCCCGCTGTGGAATGCTCGCGCCAGACGACCCACTTTGGCCGATGCTGCGGGCGTGGGTTGAGGCAAACGTCAAACGGAAACTCAGGCGTTGGCCCCGGCGGGCATTGGTGACGAAGAGGCACATCGGGCACGCGGTGCGCGTGGGAATGCTGTTGGATTTGGATGCACAACTGAAACAGTTGTGGGCGGACAGCCATCAATAACTTTCCGGCGGATGGCCCTAGCCGTAAGGTGGGCTGCGTGTTGTTTGCTACGCTCATTCATCCGCCGGAACCTTCTTCGCGGTCAAGATAGTGCATTATGGTGTGATTCGGTGGATTTCGTCAGGCGGGGTCTTCTTTGTTGCTTGTTGTGGGTGTTTAGTCCTTTTGCGCGCGGCCGAGCCGCCCGCAAATATGCCCGAAACCACAATGACAACTGCTGCGCCGAGCGTAGCACCGGGAGCGACGGCCCCGGCGACCACTGCCGCCCCAGCAACACCCGCCCCGGTGGCGGCTGCTACTGCACCCGCAACCCTTAACGAATTCGCAGAACTCGCCCGCCAATCTTTGGCTGGTGAAGCTGCGGCTCCGGTAATCGCTCCGGCCGAGTCAGGTCAAGAACCATCCCCTGAACCGGCGGACACCGACCCGGCGAATCCATCCTCCACGCAAGTTGATAGTCCATCCGATGCCGCAGGCGATGAGCCGACGGCGGACGAAATGGCCAACTGGACGGATGGCGAAAAGAAACTTCACGGGGCGCTCGTCAAAGAGCGTGCCGAACGCAAGGATCGCGGCGCGGAAATTGACGCGCTGAAAAACCAGCTTGCTGAACTGCGAGCCAAACCGACTGCCCAAACTGCCCCGCAGGCCGAGCCTACGGAGCCAGCCGCCCAACCACATCCTGCGCCGAGCGCCGGACCGTTGTTGGCCGATTGCCACACTTTTGAAGCCGTTGACGCCCGTGTTGAACAGGCGGCAACGACCGAAGCGCAGGCGGTTCGTTTGCAGAATGTGCTAAACCGCAACGGGACTGAACCCGTGGTGGAAAAGCTGAAAGCAAGTGGCGTGGAGAACATCAACGGCCACCCCATTGACGAAGCCAGCCCCGATGAACTTGGGGAATTTCTGGCCAGTGTCTATGAAGGTGCCCGCATCACGCAGGCGCAAGCCGTGCCCCGCAAAAACTGGCTGATGCAGAATCAGCAGAGTTTGGTGCAGGCCGTGCAAATTCTCCCGGCGTTGAACGATGCCACCAGTGACGCCTTTAAATCCGCCCAACGGATTATGGCCGAAAACCCCAGCCTGCGCGGCCGGGCTGATTGGCCGGTGATAATTGCAAAATTGCACCTGGGCGAACAGGCGTTCAACTCCATGGCGAAAGCTCCGGTAGCGACCAAACCGGCCGTTAAACCAGCGGCCAAGCCCGCCCCTGGTGCGCCGCGAACCAGCACGGCAGCAATGCCGCAGCCTTCGGCCAACAGTGAGTTGGCGGCGAAAATCGCCAATGGCACGGCCACCCTTGCAGAAGTTCAGGCATACACACGCGGCCATGTGGCAGCGTGAAAAACGATGGTTCAAACCAACCACACAACAGTTTGAACAGATATGGCATTACCATTTGAAAGCGTCGTGGGCGTCCAGCAGGACTGGGCCAACGTCGTCACCAACGTAGCGATGGTGGACACTCCTTTTTTGGGGTGGATTCCCACCGGCAAAGCGCCCGTCCAGCCCGAGCGGCTTTATCAGACGGAAGCTTTCCGCACACCCGCCCCCAATTCGCACCCGGACGGTGTTCCGGTGCAGGGCAGTAAATCGGCCGGTGAGAACCGGAAACAACTCCGCTCCTTGATTCAATATCTGACCAAGGCGGCGAGCGTGACCAAGTTGACGCAGGATTACGGCAATCAAGCCGGGGTTGCGGACGAGCTTGCCCGCGAAATCACCAACCAGACCAAGGAGCTTTCCAAGGATATTGAATGCGCCTTTTTGTCGGCGCAGGAATGTGTTGCCGGGGTAACTGCCACCCAAGGTTACAAAACCCGTGGCGTGCCGAACTGGATTCAGGCCAACCCGCAGGCACTTTACCCGGTTGACCCGTCGCTTTATCCGGCAGCCAGCCAAATTGACACGACGGCCACCGCTTTGCTGACCGAGGACGTGGTGTTGAACATCATGCAGGGCATCGGCACCACGACCCGCAGCACGCGCCCGGTCACGGCGTTTATTGCGCCCAACCTGCAACGCGCCTTCAACAACTTCCCGATGTTCGTGCCCAGCACGGGCAATACGGTGAATGCGGGCGCGTATCCGTCGCCCATCCGGGGCGGGGTGTTGGATCGGGGGATTACCCGGTATGTCACGCCGTTTGGCCCGCTTGACTTGGTGTTGAGCTACAACAATTACGCGTTTACCACGGGCACCAGCACGTTGAAAACGCACAGCGGCTTGTTCCTGCATCAAGACATGTGGGAAGTCGCGTGGGGTCAAGGTGGTATGCCCAAGTGGGTACAGAAACCCTACGAGGGGGGCCAGTATGAAGCCTTTTGCGAGGCGATTGTCATGCTGACCTGCTTCAACCCCAAGGGCGAAGGCAAATACGCTCCGGTGGCCTAATCAACCTCAAAACAAGGAATTTCAATCATGAAATATCGCATTCTCTCCAAGTCTGACAAAGACGGTTACGGCGCAAACTTCGCCGTTACGGTGGACTACACCGACCTGAACGCGCTGGGGGCGGTGGCTTCCGGCATCGTGGCCATTGCTCCTTTGAGCGGCCCGCTGGCGGTGGGCAATGCTGTCCAACTCATTAGCATGAACCTCACGGCCCCGTTTGTTGGCTCTGACTCGCCGACGACCTGCGCTGTTACGGTGGGCGACACTGTCAGCGCGAACCGCTATCTGACGTCCACCGAACTCCTGGGCACGGCTGCCTATGTCAGCTATTCGACTGGCACGGGCGTTCGGTTTTCCCCCCTCACGGCGTTGCCGGTGAACGCGACGTTCACTGATACCGGTAAGTCGCTGGCCAATCTCACGGCGGGCAGTGTGACGTTCTTCCTGCGCATTGATGACCTCACGCAATTGAACACGCCTTAAGTCTCCCAACGGTCCGCACACCGGGGTTGGCTGGCACGGTGCCAGCCAACCCCACAGTGCAATTACCATGCAATTTACCGCTGATCTAAGCCAACTGCCCTCGAAACGCGCCACGCGCTGATTCGGAATTTGCAGCATGAGGACAAGGCTCGTTATGACCTGGGACTGATCGAGCAGCAGCACATGAAACGGCTGCATGATGCCGCCGGGATTGGTGTCTACAAAGCCGACCTTGGCCCGGCGGAAATGGTTATGTCCATGGATCAATATCAACGGGCAATGCAACGCTACGGGCAAACCATTTTCATGGACCCGGATTTTGCGCCATGGCTGCTGAAGCACAACCCGGACATGCGCGTGACGGCGAAGGCCACCAAAATTCAAGTCGGTTGGCGGCAACATTGATATGCCCGACCAATGCTATTTCAACGGCAACTTTTATCAGGCCAAGGCGGACACGCTGGCCGGTGAAAGCCCTGCATCGGCTCCCGACAAGTGGAGTCGGGTGCAAATTCCCGCCCGTTTCCGCTGGCTTCTGGTGAAGCTCACCTACGCCAATTTATTGGAACTGGACGGGCAGAAAGACAAGGCCAACGCCGAACGCTCGGCCGCCATTGGCGACGACCGGAAAGGGTTGGATGTCCTGCTTCGGCTGGAAGCAAACAATGAAGGGTTTTTGGAACGTCCGCGTGTGCGGCAACGCAACTGAAATGCAAACAGTCAATGCCAGTGTGATTTTGGAGGACGCCCAACGGCTGTTTGGCTGGGGCGAGCTATCCCTGTTGGAAGCCACCCAAAAGCAGCAGGCCCGGACGGCGTTTAGCCTGGCTTTGCAGGAAGTCTGGGACGCCTGGTGGTGGGAGGAACTGATGCAGTGCGAAACCATCCCGGCGGCCAAGTTCTACAAGATGGCCACGGCGTTTGCCGCCGGGGATTTCTGCTATTACCCCCGCCTCCCGCAAGTTTTACCAAGCCTTGCAGGCGACCACGGGCCACCCGCCCGCCATCCTGCAAGCCGATGGCGGCTATTTGGTCAACCCAGCATTTTGGGCTGAAGCCGTGGCAGTTCCCGCTGCCGGTGATTTTACTCCGGGCACAATTTACCATGCGGGGGATCAAGTACGCGACCCAGCGGACGGACAGTTTTACCAGTGGCCTTGGCTCCACGGCGGGCATCATTGTTGTCGGTGCGGGCATGGCCATTGTGAATGGGAAATACACCGCAACCGGAACCGTGGGCGGGAAACCGGAATATACGCGGGGGGATTATAGCGGCATTTCCATCCGGTGGGCGGGGCCGAATGGCTACACGACGCAATGGTATATCGGCGCGGTGACACCGGGCGGTGCTTACTTCGTGCCGGCCTATCTCGCCGCCGAAACAACGGATACGCCCGACTTGGCCTCAACCTGGCGATCCAGTGGCATGGATGGATGGGAAGATTCCAGCAACGATCCGGCACCGCAAGTGTTGTCCGCTGGCGCAAACCCCAGCTTGAACCCGTATTGCTGGGCAGTTCTGAAACCGTTCACACCGGAGATTCAGGTGTCTGGAACCATTCGCGCCATCAGTGCGTGCGACCCCCGGAATTCTGACAATGGCGGACTGGTGCCTTTTGAACAGACCTTGACCGGCTTCCGCTTGCCGGGTTGGACGGAAGGCGTTCCGTGGGTTTGGTATCGCCGAACCACCCCGATTATCACGGGGGACGATTTCAACGCCACTGCCACCTATGCCGCAGCAGCGCAACTGACATTCACCTAATATTATATGCCGCAATTTGTCATTACGACCACCGTAGCCGCCGGGCCGACCTGTCTGGTGGGGCGCTGCACCAACTACCGCACTTTGACGCTGATTGCAGCCCGTAGCCTGCAAGGCCCGACAGCTACACCCAATCGGGGCATGGTTCGCCTCGGCAACAGCAGCAACCCCAACGAGCAGCCCATTGAAATGAACCCCGGCGATGAACGCCGTTTTGATGCCGCCGTGAACAAATGGAAGACGCGCAAAAATGGTTCTTTACCGTCGGCACCGATGGAGACGGCGTGGTGGCGATTTACTCTTAACTCACCTATGAAAATCTTACCTGTGTTCTGTTGGGCTTGCTGGGCTGGAACTTGTTTGCCGCCGATGGTGAGCGCAATGTCCAGTACGCCAGTCAGGAGGACGTCAACGCCGGGACGATTGCCAGCAAGGCGCTTTCGCCCAAAACACTTTGGGGAATTGCTGGCTATGAAACGTCGGTAACAATTGAAGCCTGCTATGACCAATCGGGTTCGCTTAACAGAATCCAATCCCCGTTTGAATCGCTGGGGTATTTCAACCGATTTTATTCGGGCGACGTAATTTATGCTCCATTTACTTTGGGGCGATTAACTCCAGCGGTGCTGGCCACGGGCAAAACCAACTTGGTGGCAGAAATTTGGCTGATTTCGACGAACACAGTGACCGTTTTATCCACGCATATTTCGCTGTTTCTGGTTACAAATAATCCATCGGGGGCATTCGGCGGACAATGGGCACCTCTCCCAGACCCGACGATTGTCTTCTACCCCAACGCCGCCGCTACCAACTGGTTCCGGCTGGCTACGACCTCGTCTATTCCGATTCAGGTTTGGACTAATCTGAACGGCGGCTGGACGCGCTACTCCCTCTACAACAACTGCACCACCAACTGTTGGGCCGGTTCGATCAGATTTTACCTCCAATAATATGCACACTGCCATATACAACGCGGTTGAATTTCTGGTGCTTAAACCGGGGGCGGTCACGCCCGAGTTAAACGCAGGGGAGCAAATCTTTCAGGGCACCTTGAAGCAATGCGCGCGGCAAATGCTGGGGCTTAACCTGCGTTACGCCGATTCCATTGTTTACCCGGAGACGCCGAGCTGCACTCCCCGGCAAATGCGGCTCTGGATGTTGAGCAAGGGCATTACCGGTGCGCAGATTGAAGCCTTGATTGCCGCTTTGCCGGATGCTGGCACCCGTTCGTCGGCCGCGATTGAATTTGAATACGCGACCGAATTCCGCCGGGATAATCCACTGATTACCACCATCGGCACCGCCTTGGGCATGGACAGCAACGCGTTGGACATGGCGTTTGATGATGCCGCCCTGTTATGAGCAACGACACCCGTAACCGGCTGGCTGAACTCCGCGAATGGTTGAATTTCGTCATCACCATTATTGGGGCGGTGGCCATCGTATACCTCAACCTGCGGTTTGAAAACCAGCGGTTGGAAATCCGCAACGAAGTGAAAGAGAACTTTGTCAGCAAAGCGGACTGGCAGGCCAATTTGACCACCTTGACGGCCACGGACGCGAAGCTGTGGGAACACCAATCAGGGCTGGCCGACACGTTGAATAAGAACGTGCAGGAAATCAATTTGAAGCTGCAACACATCGAAGACTCATTACCCCGAACCAAATAATAAATATGAACTGGATCAAATCGCAAATCGCCAAACTCATTCTCCGTCACGCCGTCAATGCCGCTGGAGCATGGTTTATCGCCAAGGGTTTCCTGAGTAACGATGACCTGGACAAACTGGGCGGGGCGGTGGCCGTGCTGGCGGCCATCGGTCACAGTATTTGGGACAAGCGCGCCGACATTGTTGCGGAATTGAAGAAATTGACCGTCATTGTGCCGGTGGTCATCGCGGGCAGTTTGCTGGCATTGACGTCCACGGGTTGTTCGACGGCCATCAAGCAAGGTGACATTATTTCCATTACGCAACGAGGTTTTGGCCTGCATCTGACGGCGACGAGTTCCACAACGCAAACGCCGGAAATCATGGCCGGTATTTTCAGCCAGACGGTGCAGTTGATTCCAACCGGCACCAACGCCCCGTTATATTCCCCCAATTTCGCCAACTCGGCCAGCGTGGGCAATTCGCTTTCGCCGTTCTCCCTGGCTGGGGATGAGAACACCGCGAGCGGCAATTTTCAGACCAGCCATGGCACCAACGTTGTGCAGCAGCCGGTGGTGCCCAAGTAAGCATGAACCATTACCGCACATACGGGCAGTTTGACGACGTTCCTGAAATTGTCGGGGACGCTGGTTTTGAACGCCTGGACATGTTGACTGATCCGGCCATGTTGTCGGAAAAGGCATTGTGTGTGAGTGAAAATTTGCGGTTTGATGCCGCAGGCACCAGTGTGCGGGCGGGCATAGCCCGACAGTTTCCGCCGGGAACCAGCGTAGGCACCATCCGGCACGCGGGCATATACAAGCCGGAGAACTGGGATGATTCCTTTGCTCTGCCCACCGCCAACCGGTTGGTCATCTTCCAACCGGCAGACCAGTCGTTTGCCGTCTATAACTATCCCTACGGCGAGACGATTGAACCGGGCGACAAAGTGGACGTGGTGCAGGCCGGGGTTGGCGTGGGTACATTGCCGAACCTGTATATCCTCCGGGGTTTGGAAAAGAGCGTGTTGAAGTTTGACGGGGCGGCAATCACGCAGGCGACCGGCTTCATGCCGGGTGAATTTGCCTTGTTCTACGGGGATCGCATCGCCACCAACGGCACGGCGCAAAGTGTAGGGGTATCCGATTTTTTGGATTTCACCCATTTTGCGCTGCTGAATCAGTTCCAAATCCTCAAAGGCGGCGACGACTATTTAACGTGTTTCCTGCCGTTCCAAAAGGATTATGTCCTGATTGGTGCGCGCAAGTCCTGGATGATTGCGTTCTTTGACCCGAACATTGGCACGGGCGGGTATTCCGGCGGTTTGACCGACACCAGTTTTCTCCGGCAACTAACACGGGAAGCCGGGCCGGTCGGCCCGCGTGCTGCGATTGAGGCTTTGGGCAATATCTGGTTCATCACGGACAATGCCATTTATGCCTTTGCGCCCCAGCTAGACAACCAATTGACCGTGCTGGGCAAACCGCTGTCCGCCGCGATTCAGCCGGTCATGGATCGCATGAGCGCAAAGTATGCCAGCGGCGCGTGCGTGGAGCGTTGGGGCTACCGGCTGTATTTCGCGCTGCCGATTTCAGATGAACCGGTGGCAATCAGCAATATCACCGTGGAACTGAAAACCACGGTGGGACTGACGTTGCCGTTTACGTTGCCCACAACCTTGAGCGCATCGGCGGTTGTCACCTATACCACGAAGACGGGCCACAATCTGGCTGTGGGTGACAAGGTGCATATCTCCGGCTTGTCCATCCGCCAGTTTAACGGCGAGTTTGAAATCTTTTCCGTGACGGATGCCAACACCTTTTCGTTGGCGATGGACATTACCGAAGTTCCCGCCGTGGGCACGAATGCGGTGGTGTCCAAGATTGCCGAGCGCAACAACACCATTGCGGTTTTCAACCTCAACAATCAGGCGTGGGAAAGTATTGATACGCTGCCGCCGGGCTTTTACGCCGATTGGCTGCGCGCGGCTGATTACGGCACGCGCCGCCGATTGTGGGTGATTGATGCCGTCTCCGGCCCGGCCATCTATGAAGAAGCGGCGGCGGATGAAATCGGCGAAATCATTGGCGGTTTGACGCTGCCGTTTACGTTGCCGGTGCAAATGCAGGCATCGCAGTATGCCACCCGGCCAATTCCCGGCCGCCTGCGCACGCGGGCCATGCGCTGGGGAGGTTATCCCCGGAAGATTCGCAATTGCGAAGTGCGCGCCACCCTGGGCACAGACGAGGCCGTAACCCTGAATTTGATGGCCCGCACGCCGAACAATCGTTTGTGGCAGGGCAGCCGGAATTTTGTGGGCAGCCAGTTTGAAACCACGGATGCGCCTTTACGCAAGCAATGCGGCGAACGCGCCTTGGAAACCCAGGTGGAAATTCAAACCACCAGCGGACGTCCGACCATTCGCAGCGTCATGGTTGAAACCGTCAACGTCGGCAAAGTGCCAGAATAATTTCTTATGTCTCAACTCTCCAAAGGAACAACTTTTCAGGATACCGTGCTGCCCGGTGCGAACGTCAACGCGACCCGACTTAACGAGCATGTGGACAACGCGGTTTTGCTCAATGGCGCAGTGACCGACCAAAATGAGCGCACGACCACACTGGCCGCTGACACGGTGCTGTTGGGGGATTCCACGCAGCCATCCACCAGCACGCCCTTGAAGGTGCAGATGCAAAACCTGCTGCTGCAATCCCAGCGCGACGGGACGCAACGCTGGGGCGGCGTGGCCAGCGGCGTTAATACACTGGCAGTGACGACGACCCGGCCAGCACGGGCATTTATCAGGCGGGAGAAACCATTCGCTTTCAAACCGGCGGCTCACCCAATTCGGGCGCGGTCACGCTGAACATTGACGGGCGGGGAGCCAAAAATCTTTATTCCTCAGCTCCGGCGGCCTTGATTGCGGGCGACCTGCCAGCCAATTCGGCGGTGGAGGCGATCTATGACGGCACGGAATTCCAGATCGTGGGGCTTGGCGCAGTGAACAGCCATTTGTGCGGCGAAAATCTTCGGGGTGATACGCAGCAGTATGCGGCGACCTCGGGCATAAATTCCTATTCCATTGCCCGCTGGACAGTTCAGGCGTGGCTACGTTACGGCGCTATATACCGGCATGACGCTAAATTTAAGGTGAACAACACCAATACCGGCACCTGCACGCTGGCAGTTGGAACACAACCCGCCGTGAACTTGGTCAGCCCGATTGGGTGCCGCTTCCGCCGGGGGCGTTGCAGGCCGGTCAAATTGTCACGGCAGTTTTTGATGGAGCCAAGTTTGTGATGACCTCGCCGATTGCGGCTGGGACTATGTGGCTACGGCTGGGGCAACTTTGGCGAATGGCATCACGGATTTTGTCCACAACTTGCCCGCCAAGCCATCGCGGGTGCAAGTGACGCTGTGGTGTTCGACGGCTCAAAGCCCTTGGGTTGCCAACGATGAATTGCCAGCAACGAACGTGGCGCACCCGCAGGGTGATCCTGAAATTAACTGGTGGGTGGATGCTACCAACGGCCGGGTGCGCGTGGCGATTGCCGACCGAACCAACCTTGCCGCCACCAGTGCCAGCGGTGTCAAAACCACACTGACCTACACAAGTTGGACGATCAAAGTTTATGCCTCCCTCTGAAATCATCCACCTTGACGGAACGGAATTGACGCAACTGACACAGCGAGCGGTGTTGCTTCCACTCAAACCGCGTGACCAGAAGAAGCCGAAGCCCTTGGTGCGAAGTTGCAAGACTTGACGGCGGCGGCGGCGGCGGACGCGCATACGGTCGTAGCTCCGACGCATGTAATGGTGCGGGGCGACCGGATCATTGGCTATCTGTCACTGAACGGCTTGCAGGTGGTGCATTGCTGGTTTGACAGCCACAGCAAACACGCCAGTGATTCGCTCAAAATGATCGAACATGCCGAAACTGTAATGCGAGAACGCGGTTTGCAAGCGTATGCCGTCGCCTGCATGGATAGCAGTCCGTTTTACTCCGCATATGGAACGGTTGGGCTTTACCAAACTCGGCACCACGGTTTTGTGGGCCAAACAAATCTAAATTTATGGGGTGTTTTTCACCTGATATTCGCAGGCTCCGAGTGCAAGCCAGACGATGCGCGAAACGTTGCAGGCGCAGATTGACCTGGCACCAAAGCTGTATGCCAGTGAAGCCAACCCGGAGTATGGTCAACCTGCCTATACGGCGTTGCAACTGGCCACCTTGAACAAGATGATGAACGGCACGCCGGAGGGCGAGGTCAGCTACGACACGTCCAAGGTTGCCGATCAAACCGGCTGGTATGATGCCAGCGGTAAATTCATCAGTCCTGGCGAACTGAAGCCGACCGAGTCGGCGATTAAATGGAAATTTACGCCGAGCCAGAATTCTGGTTGGCGGTCACTCTACGACGCGACGACCAGCACTTATGCGCCGGGTACATCGCCCGCCAGCGGGGCGGTGTGGCGTAAAAAAGGAGACCACTTTCATGTGTCCACGATCCAGAAAACCGCAGCGCAGCCGGGCATCAATCAATTGCTGCAACAGCAGGCCACCAACCAGCGGCAAGGCGATATAAACGACGTTGCCAACTTGGGCGCGCAGGCTCGCGACGCGATGTTGGCAGCCAATCCCGACAATGCCGTATTGCTGGCCAAGCTGAACCAGCAGGCTAACGAAGGCTTGGACGCCGGTAGTAATCTGACCTTGGATCAGCAGCGCACCATGCAGCAGCAGAGCCGGGCGGCATTTGCGGCGCGTGGCATGGGTGGCAGCGATGGTGCCTTGGGGGATGAAATGCTCAAGCAATTCAATCTGGGCCAGCAGCTTTTACAGCAGCGCCAGTCTTTCGCCCAATCGGTGCTGGGGAATAATCAAGCCGTGGTGGTGATCCGTTTCAGCAAATTCTTGGGCGCAGTTCTGGGGCGATGCAGGCAGCGCAAGGCGCGCAAGGCCAATCTGGGCCAGCCTTGTTCAACCCAATGGCGATGCAGGACTATTACAGCGGCGTTTACAACAATCAGGTACAGGGCGCACTGGCAACGCCGACGACCTATCAGCTTATCGGCCAAGGCTTCAATACGATGGCAAATCAGGTCTCCGCCGTGGGTTCGATGATGGGCGGCATGAAATGTTGGGTGGCCCGCGAGGTTTACGGCACTCGCAATCTAAATTGGGTGTTGTTCCGCACCTGGCTGGAATCGTCCGCCCCGGCCTGGCTTGATCGTCTGTATGCCCGGCATGGTGAACGGTTCGCGGCCTGGCTGAAGCGGAATCCTTGGCCGAAGCCGATCCTCAAGGCTTTGATGAACCGGGCAATTGCCTCGCAATCCCTGAACGCACAACTCGCATGAATTCGCCCTTTCAAACATCGGCCACAAAGTTGGAACGTTCCGAATCTGTACGAGGCGTTGCGCGACTGGCGGGCACGGCAGGATAAAGCCACGCAGCAAATCGGCGACGGCTTAAAGCAGATTGGCCAAGCCGTGGTGGGCGGCATTCAAGGTGCGAAAAACCCGAGTGCCTTCGGCGATGGCACGTCGAAGACTGCCGGGGGAATCATGGGAGCGTTTATGAATGCCGGCGGTGGCACCGGCAGCGGAGTGGATGGCTTTGGCTCCGGTCAAACCAGCGTGGACGCGCCGACCTTCGACAATGCGAATAACAGCGGTTTTGCCGGATTAATCACCCCCCCGCAATGGTATTAGCGACGGCAACAACTTTGCCCGTTTTGCGGCTGCCGGTAAAGCGGCGGATGCCAATTTCAAGGAAATGGCGGCGGCCACGCCCAGGCTTGAAGGTGAAGACCCGGTTGCTTTCGGCGTGCCGCAATCCCAGTGGGAACACATGAGTACGGCGGACAAGATTGCCACGCGTAACGGCTGGATGCAGGCGCAGACCGCCAAGGCGCAAATGCAGGCTTATGACATGGGACAACTGCACATGCAGCAGGTTCAGTTGCAGATGCAGCAGGCGAAGGACAAGTCGGCCGCCGAAGCCCGTTACAATCAGGGCGTGGTGGATCTGACCCGGCCGATGCCGTTGGCCCAAGACCCGATGACGCAGAGCGGGCCGGTTTCAGTCGCCAAACCTGCAAAACTTTGCCAATGCAGCCGCCAATCCGCAGCCGTTGAATGGGGCGGAAATGCAGCGGTTGGCGGCGGTTAGTGTATGAATCCGCAGGACGGTCTGGTGTTGGCTAAGAGTGCGTATGACTTGGCGCGTGCCAGCACGAACTACGACAGCAGCAAACCGGCCCCACCGACTGGAAGAATCCCGCCACCGGCCGCCATTATTCCATATTGAACAACACCATGCTGCCTTCCAAGTCGGACGAAGAATTGATGACGGAAGCACAGGCGAAGGCCAATGCCGTGAGCGGCAACGCGCAACTTTCGGTCCATTACCAAGCAGTTAATGGAGCTTTACAAGAAGCCGCAACAACAGCAATTGAAACCCGAAAACGCCCAACGGATTGCCGAATTGGAAGCCGAACGTGAAAGCTTGTTGTTTGGTGGGTCGAGGGGGAGCATTCCTACCGAAAATAACAACGACCCCCTTGGACTGTTTGAGAAATAATTATGGGCAGCAAAATCCTCGATGCCGTTCGCGCCAAATACCCGCAATATGCCAATGTTGACGATTGCCGATTTGACGGCAAAAGTGGCGACCAAGTATCCCCAGTATTTACACGACCCCGAGTTTGCCCGTGTGGCGGCTGCCGATGTTGCAGGCGGCGGGCATCCCGTTTTTGCCGCCGGGCAGCATTCCGCATGACGTGGCTCCGCACGCGGGTGTTTCCACTATTGCCGGTGGTCCCAAGGTGCGCTTTGGCGGCAGCCAGTTTTTGCCCGCCAGCGATTACGCTGAAAGCGGGGATATTGTGCCGACTTCGCCGCAGGCAGCCTTGGAGGCTCCCAGCGTGTGGGCGCAGCGTGGCGGCAAGTTTCTGCTGGGCGCGATGGCTGACTTGGCCAGCACGGCGACCGGCACGCCCACGGCGGCTAACATGGAGAGTTACGCGGTTAATCCGGGCGAAGACATGCCGGGTGGAAACGGGCTTGAACGAACATGCACGGCTTGAGCAGTGTGCCGACGAAAGCCGCAGCGGCTTGATTCGGTGGCTCCGGCTATCGGCTTTAGCGGTGGCTTGGCCATGGCGGGGCACCGGCCAGCGTGGCCAGCGCCGCTGCCGATGTTGACCGGCTCCGACGGTCAGATTGACCCTTCGTCGCATTGATTGCCGCCGGTTGCCGGCGTAAGTGCTACGCGGAAAAATTTGTGGGCGCGCAAACTGGCGAAACTGCCGACGGCGCATGTCTGGGCCGGAAGTGCTTTCCCAAGACCCGTTGCGCAGTCAAGGCCAAGGTGGTGCAGACGTTTGGGCGGCCTCGAATTTCCAACGATCAATTTCGCAAATACTTGGAAGCGGGCGGCGGCTCCGTGGCGGGCAAATGCCTACCTGCTGGCCAGCCAAGCCCCGGCTATCCTGGCGTTGCCGGCCGATCAACGTGCAGAGGCAATCATGGACAACGTGGCGGCAATCTGGCCACTTCGTTACTGGCGTTTCCAGCCGACCGGGCACCAGCCAGACCTTGAAAGAACACGCCCCAAGCTGCAAAAACTTTGGAGCAAACGCAAGACAGCCGGGCAATGGGGGGGCGGTACCCGGCCCAGCCCGGCCCCTGAACCACCACCCAAGCCAGCCGATTAATCTGCCGGTTACTCCGTTGCCCCCGGCGGATATGCGGCCATTTGTTTCCGCCAGAACCGCTTGTGCCGGTTGCCCCGCCGATGGTGCCTCCTGTTTCGGCACCAGTCCCGGCCGCCCTCCGGCTACAATGCCGGTTTTACCCCCCACCAACTATTCAGCCCCGGCCGTAAACGTTGCTTTGAACCGGAATTGAACGATAAAGATTGCCACCAAGCCCGGAAATCCCGGAAACAGCGGTTCGACTTCGCACCCACCTGCGCAGAGTCCCACCGAAAACGTACCGGGGCCCCGCAACCTCCTGCCGTGCCGCCGGTACAATCTA